>JANHGN010009861.1:5210-74198 GCA_024605025.1 Megaceryle maxima
AGAATACAAGTACAGCTAATAAGATTTAAAATTTCTGTGCATCTACCAGGGAGTCACCAGGGATATCGATCCTTTCAGGTGTGCTTGTGTGCAGACCATGCCCTGCAGAAGGGCTGGGGCCAGCAGCGAGACAGGTGAGGCATGAGTCAAAGGGGGAAGCTTTGCTTGCCACAATAGTGTGGTTCCCTAGGAGTCATTTCCCATCCCTAAAGGGGAGAGTTTTCCTTCTCTTTTTAAAGGAAAGCCCCAAACTTCTGGGAAGCAGTGCAATGGCTCTGGTCTGAAATGCTATTAGATGCTTCGACTGAGACAACTGAAAGCAGGGGAAAGGAACTTTTTTTTTCCTCCGATCTCCCATCAAGCTGCTTAAGCTTGCCTCTTATGCACAGACCATTTACATTTGTAAGCAGTTCTTCAGCCCCCACCACTGCAGAGCAGGCTGCTTCCCTCTGCCTACTCCAGAGCAAGCCTTGTTTCCAGCACAGTCAAGCTCCGTGCCAGATGTGATGCTTAAGTGTATTTGCTGGATAAACAGGATTCAACAGGATTTCTGACTCCAGGGACTACTCATGAACCCCTGTCCTCTCCTAGCACTCTTGCATTTCATTATTCTTCAACACTAGCTTAATATACGTGGAGGCATCTGTATTTTATGTCTTTGTTTCTTTGAAGTTTGCTGGGATGGAGAAATGCTAATGCTTAATTTCTGCAGGAGGTACAATGTGTTAACAACCAAACCCCACAAAGGAACCCAGGATAATTCTGTAAAAACAAAAGGCTGGTGTGAATTCTGCCATGGAAAATTTGCAATCAGTAGGTGTGCTGGCCTGCAGCCTCAAGTGTTTAAGAGTTTTCAGTTATACGCTGTAAATTCATAGAAATACTCAGTCTTATTCTTTATTAAAACAGCACCTAAGGTGTAATTTTATTCCAGATGAGACAGATGCTATCCCTGTATTGAAGACCTTAGGGTCTTCTAGAACTGCTGCAATATATGAAAGCAAGCACAAGTGAAATAAGATTTTTGCTCAGAGCTAATGAGGCCACTCGGTTTCTCAGGAGCAGGAAAGCACCAACATTTGTTATCCCCTGGTCACAGACACTCGTGGTCCCCAGCAGCTCCCATCACTAGCACACTGTATTCCCAGCATCCCAATGGAACTGTCAAGCCCCCCCTGGGAGGGGCCAGGAGGAGGTGTGATTTTCCCGCGGTCACTCCACACACTGAGAGAAGTGGAGCTAAGAAGATGCATCCTACAAGTCTCACTCCTTCACCACTTCTCCCTGGGCCACACTCACACCTGAGAAGTCATTGGCCCCACAAGCCTCTTTAGACTCAGGTCCAACCCACTGTGGTGATGGGCCTGGGGGCAGAATGACTCCTGCCATGTCAAATAGTATCTAAAAACCTTATCTGTAAGGATTTGGTAAAAGTAACTAAATGCTTGTACAGAAGATGCTCTTCAGTTTGCTTCCTTTGTGCCTTTGGCATAGGAGGAATTCATGCAGCCATCTGTAGGACCACCTATTGGAGTGGGCGTTGAGGCAGTCAGTGTCAACGTCAAACCCTCGTTAGCTGAGAGGCTCTTGTAAGCATCAACAAACAAGCAAAAGACTCACAAAACTGTTCACTTCTTATTGAAAGACCAAGAAAAATAGAGGTATTATTTAAAAGTGGGTACATTGTAACTAAGCACCAGCCTGCGGTGGGTCCCTGCTGGCAGCTGTCCTCTGAGCCCAGACCAGACTTGCTTTCAGGGACACATGCACAAGACAGAAAAAGGATCTGCTGTGGTTTGAAGCCTGGGAAAGCAAGGAGCTGTAAAACCAGGAGGGCAGCTTCCTTTGCTCCTCTCCTGGGGCACTGGTGTTACGTGCTGTGATACACCAGAGATGGATCTGCTGGATAAAAATATCGGCTTGTGTTTGTCAAAACCAGACAGCCCAGGCTTGCTCATGCATGGCAAGTGAAAGGCTTGCCAGGGCCGCTGCAGGACCTCGCAGCCCTTGGAAGGACCATCGGGTCCAGCTAATCTTCACTCATGGCAGTGTTTAACATCTGCAGCCTTGTTTCAGCCACTCAGACACCGTGTCATCACCAGGGTGCTGGAGCATGTTTTCTGGGAGCAGAGAGAAGGTACATTCCATGACGCTGGAAGAGAACAGGACAGGGCTGTTTGTGTCACTGGATGAGTAACATAACTCTGGGATCCTGCAGGGAGCTCATGTAAGAGTCTGATGAAGGTTGCCTGGGGTCAGTCACACAAGCCTCCCAAAAGCCGATCCTCACATCCCTGTCTATGGAGATGTTTCCAAGAAGGACACCTGCTGAAAATTTCCTCCTGCACAGGAATGCAAGTCCAGAGCCACCACGGTACTTGGAGTCTAGGCGAGGACCTTGAAACCTTCTGTAAAACTTCTTGATTTATGGGAGCTGTGTAGGAGCCCAGGAGGCTCCCTGGCAGCTGCAGGCCACCTTACACATTTCAGATTGCTGATGAAGAAGGAACATCCCCTGGCTCTGCCATCGATTTTGTTTACTCTCTCCTCCAATTACATGACTGAGATGGAGCACATCCATGTTCAGGAGTGAGACCAGTGCCTACAAAGTGGGCAAAACTGCAACGAGAAACAGTCCACAGCTCAAATCCTGTTACACCACTCTGTAATCTTCTGTTCTTCTGCAAGTAGAGGCGGACTCCTGCCTTCTGCCCATAACTGCAGGTGTAATTCTGAGTGCTGACCAGACCTGGACTCCCAGCAGGAACACATTCCCTCAGACAGGATAAAGCCACTGCTCTGGGAGGCAGCCAGTGCCCTTGGACTTTTGTTCTGTATCTGAAGAACGGGCTGTTTGTAGTTGAGCCTACCTGGCCTGGGGTCAAGGGGAAGCAGCTCTTCCAGGTTGCCCCTCCTTGGAGTGCAGACCACAAGCAGCACAGACATCCCTTAGAAGGAGGACTTTACTAGTCTGAGTAAAAACACTATTGTTTTTCTTCATGTTTTACTGAAGGCATGCAGTGCCCAGAAGGTTCCTCTGTTTCTATTATGCAATGTTTTGGAGCTTACCAGGATGTGGTTGTTATTCATTGGTTTTCAGGCTTGTGAGCTGAAGGATAAGTTTTTATTAACATCTTCTCAAACGAAAAGACTCAGCCTTTGGGTTTCATGCATATTTACATTCAATGCTAGACTTGCAGGGATGTTCCTCTTGACATTTCACTTGGTTTCTCTCAGAACAGGAATCTCCCCGCCGCGGCCCCTTGCTTAGGCATTGTGCAATGTTCAAGCAGAAACCAGGCAAAAAACAGCCTTAGGCTAAGAGAGGGAGGTCCGAGGACCTGACATGGACATTTTGCTCTCTAAGAAACTAGGCTGCTGCTCCCTATCATCTTATGAAGGATACAAATTCTCCATGCTCATAGGGAACTCAATGAAAGAAATTTTCCTGTTGGAGGCAAAAGATGGCTTTAAGACAGATGTTTTGCCTTCAGAACTGGACATCTGGAACTGGTTCCCATTTTTGCTCTAGATTCCATGTGTGACTTATTCAAAGCCTTTACTTTTCATTCTGTGATCCTCAGCTGAAACTCTTGAGCTCTAGGGCAGGGACTGCACTGTCTTGTGTGAGAAGTTGATGATTTAAAACGCACCCTTTTGGCACTGGGATAAGGCATTGTGATGATTCATCTTAAGTGGAAGCCATTTCTGCTTGGTAGCTGGCATGGCGTCTGTGCTGGCCTTTGAAATGCATTGTCTTCTGCCTCTCCCAACCTATGCTCTCCTACGAGACAGGAGTGACACAGAGCAAGCTTTTGTGGCACAACCCTCACTTGTAATTTGTAAAGCATTTCAGTTGGCTGGGAAAGGCTAAATATAGCTCTCTAAAAGCTTTCCATTGCTCCTTTATCACTCTTCCCTATTGTGCTCCTCAGATGCAATAGGGACAGGTCAGCTGTGTTTCTTTCCTGAGTGTGTCTGGCTGGATATCCCAGACTTCAGAGAAGTTCAGTACCAGGAGTCATCAGATCCATGGGTCCTGCCTTTATCTGAAGTTAGTCTGATGGAGGCAGAGACAGCTTCTGCTGGGAGAGGGGAGGGTTGGGGCTGCACATGTGCTTCATTTCAGTGTTGGCTTGCAGCAGTTCAGCCCAGTGCTTCCAGTTCCAGAGGCTGCCTTCCTCTGGTAAACTAAGCTTATATCCAAATTAAAACACTTAATCTCCAATTCTTCAAGTTGCAGAGACAAAAATCTTTAAATCTGGAATGGAGTGTAAATAGATCCATCAGCATTTGTCTCTGGGCTGCACGTCTGATGTGCTGAACAGTGCCTGGCTAAGCAGAATGAGTATCGGTGCTGGGATGAGTGACTGGCTGCAGTGCCCATCTATTTACCTAAGCTGCCAATCACAGAGGTAAACTCTGCTGAAATTGAGGTAAAAAACATCCACTGGTCTTCCCTCATCAAAGCACAGAAGGAAGGAGAGATGGGTGAAGAAGGAAGGAGACGTGGGTGAGTTGTGAATGACTCTGTGTTACCTTCTCAAACTGCACTTGAACCTCGCTGAGGAAAAGCTAAGCCCACCACCCATCATGGGAGCTGCAGTATTGCATTTATCTTCTTCTTGACATCCTCAAAGTCATTATTATTTTCTTCTTTTTTCATTCCTCCTTGAGAAAAAAGATGTCAAGTTGATATTTAATGCAGCCTTGAGACTGTTTATTGTTCCATCAGCTTATTGTCCCTGAAAAGCTGGGCTGGAGAGCGCTACCATCAACTGCCCACCAGGGATGAGAGCACAACCCTTATGGCAGCAGCAGTCTTGTGCCAGATGTTCCTTGGCAAAAAATGCTTAGTGCTATGGTGGTGGTAAACTGAGGCTTGCTAGGCAGCACAGCACGCATACAGCAATCCCACTGAAACCAAAGAACATACTGAGGGCTCCTGGGAGGGCACAAGGTCCTGCCTGTGCCCAGATCACAGCAGCTGTCAGTACTGGATCTGGGGTTTCCAGCTGAACGCTTTTACTGGGGGGCCCCACACTTGCCTGAATTGGAGGCTGCCTCTGACAGACTTCAAACTGAAACAGAGCACAAATTTTGGCCTAAAATGAGGTTAATGTCACCCCGAGGCGACCAAGGCAGTGCAGAGAGCTCCATAGCAGTGCTCTCCACTTGGAGTCTGGCTTGGGATGCCTGTGCCTGCTCCGGAGGATGCTGTCCTGCCATCAAGGCCATCTTTCTGCTGATGAAGCTGGAAACGGAGGAGGTGCAGCTTGCCTGCAGTCGTGCGGGGTTCCCTTGGTACATTCCCAAGAGGAAGCTGTTAATCCCATTGACCTGGCTTGATTTCACTCAACGTGGGCACACTCAGCCTATGCAGGTTGTTCTGAAGCTGTTATTTGGCTGAAGCAGGGGGTCCCAGCCTTTCTGTCAGATTTTGTATGCATTTTGTAACTGGAGTGTGTCACAGGCACCTTCTGCCTTCTCAATCCCTCCTGCTCTGACCCCAGACACCTGCAGTGTCCATCCCTGGAAACGCTCTGTTTTGTTTCTTCAATAAAAGAATTTTTCATCTCTCTGGTACCTGCCTTGAATGTTTTTTTTTCTTTTTTCATTGACAAGTTTTTTTTCAGCTTTACGCTCTCTGGCTTGAGCTGTATGTGAAACCAGCTCTGCTGGTTGTCTCTGGGATAGAGTTCATTTTCTTCACAGTAGCTGGTGTGGGGCTGTGGTTTCTATTTGTGCTGAAAACAGTGGGGATGGTTAAGTTATTGCTGAGCAGCACTTACACAGAGTCAAGGCTTTTTTTGGTCCTCACCCTGTGACACCAGCTACGTGTCTGGGGGTGCACAAGAAGTTGGGAGGGGAGAGAGCCAGGACAGCTGACCCCAAATGACCAGAGGGATATTCCAGATCATACGATGGCACACTCAGCATCTAAAGCTGGGGGAAGATGAAGGAAAGGGGGGACATGTGGAATGATGGCATTTGTCCCCCAAGTCACCATTATGGGTGATGTAGCCTGTCCCTCCTGGAGATGGCTGAACACCAGCCTGCTGATGGGAAGTGGTGAATGGATTCCTTGTTTTGCTTTGCTGGCGCATGGAGATTTTGCTCTACCCATTGAACTGTCTTCAGCTGAGCCCGTGCATTTTGTCATTTTTACTTTTCTGATTCTCTCCCCCATCCCACTCAGGGTGGGTGAGTGAGTGTCTCTGTGGGGCTCAATCACCATCTGGAGTTAAACCACAACACCAGCCCTCACTGACCTAAAGCCACCCCTGACAGTCCAGGGACTGGGAGCACGTCCTCTTGCACTAGCCTGTAGCTTGGCCACATGGTCTGGGGTTTCCTTCCGTTGTCCCTGCTTGAGAGAACTGCTGTCCTGTTTGTGTGGATTTTCTCGCATCTTACAGCACAAACATCTTAAGATACAAATAGAATACGTCCTTGTTACATGGCTAGGAATGATGTAGCTGTTGTAGTGTCTCTCTGCCCCTGCGATACACTTCTCTGGAGGTAAGATGTATATAAAGAGCTTGTCTCTCTTTGTCTGGTGATAAAGTCTTTCCAAAGTCCAGGGTCTTGAAATCCCCATGATGCAGGTAACATGTGCAGGCAAGGCTTTGAGTTACTCCAAGTGTTTGCAGATGATAGAAACCCACCCATATCTGTGCACAACCAACCATGGCCAAGTGTGGTACCTGGGTTCTCAGGCTGCCACTGGGACACGTCACAGATTTTTAATATCCTGCTCTTTCTGTACCCACAGAGTGCTTGGCTGACATAGTGCCTTCCAGCGTCGCTGGGTGACTTTCAGTGAGGACAAACTGCCAACCATTAGACATGTGGTGGTGCATGCATACATTGTCACCCAAAGGATTCTGGTGGCCCCATGCCTCAGCTGCTTGACCAAAGGACTGAGATAGGTCTTTCTATATGTGTATGAGATGTATGCAAGTGTGTGCCTGCAGTGTCCCGCCTTACCCACTTGTCTTGGTCAGAGAGCTGTCAGGACAATGAGTGAGGCATTGTCCCACTTACCCACCCCCACTCTTCTCTTTCCAGTGTCATTGTCCAGGTTTGCTAGTGTTCTTCAGAGTGCTTCATTCTGATGTCCCATGCTGATGTTTTGCTCACACAAGGTGTGATGTCCCAGGGAACATCTGCCAACAAGATGACTTGGAGGTGAGGAGATCAAAACTGCATTTCAGAAAAGAGAAGCTCCCTCTGCTTGAGTCATTCCTGGGATTGTATAGTGAGCTGCTGGGCTCCCTGCCTTCCACATGCCATCTCGTGGCTGAGACTGCCACCTCATCCCAGCCTCCCTGGTATGATCTTCTATAACCCAAATTCCAGAACACTCTTAAGTAAACCTATTTACTGAGCATCTGGCAATGAACCCTGGAAGGTAAATCTGTTGCCTTCATCCCAATGCCATCCATGGCTTTGCTGCTCTCCTCCACCCAGGTCCTGTGCTCTTGCTACATGGCACTGTCCCTACCTCTGCCCTAATTCAATGGCATCAGATAATCCTTCCTATCAGATATGAGCTCTAGAAACTTAATAGTTTGCTCCAGCAACTGAAACAGGTATCCTCTGGGACTGGCATGATCTGATTAAAGAAAGCACTGAAGTGCAAGACAGCAGCAACATTAATGAGTCTGCCTGAGAACAGATGAGGCAGAAGGAAAACAGTCTGTCTGAAAGGTTCTGAAAATTAAGCTGCGCTGTTGCTACGAAGATGCAGAGTATTACCAGGAGCTTAGAAAGGACTGAAATACAGCTCTCATCATGCAAACGCACAGATGAACACCTCGTGCTCTTCTGCAAGGAAGAGTGGTAGGGATCTGAGGAGCCATTGCACATGCAAAGCATGTTCCTGAAGAAAGGATAAAAACTGTTCTCCATAAATGCAGGAGCAGGCACCCTTCTTGACAGTGAATAAAAATTACTAATCAAAAGAATTGTAATTAAAGCAATTACCGTGTTCTCTGCATACACACACCCAGCATGTTTCATCGAGCATAGTGCTGGGTTGTGATGGATAGGAAATTACTGGTTAATCACTAGGGAATGGATAACTTCCTCACCCAATCTTCAGCTAATGGCTTTAACACGCTCTTTTGAACACAGTTTGTACCGGTTGTGATTATGGAGAGACTGTTCAGTGAAGTAAAGCTGGTTAATAGTTACTGCTGTTCCCTGTGTGTATTAAAACAAGACTTTGAACCCCTTCACATGAGGTCCAGCTCCACTGAAGTCAGGTTGCCTGGGTACTGTGTCATGAACAAGTGAAGTCTCATGTGGTGTTGCTGACTGTTTAGTCCACTCACAGTCTGGGATGGAGTTGCTTGTGACTCCCCAGTACAGCCCAGAGCACTGAAGGAGGCTGCAGCTTGTCCACTGGCAAATCCAAGTTCCCAGGAATTTATTCTCTGGTTTTTCCACCTAGCATGGACCTAAGACCTGCCTGAAAATTCATATTTCATTTGCAATTACAGCTTAGGAGGCCTTCTGCCACAGCTGCATGGTGGTCCTGTAAGTGATATGTTTGCTCCAGAGCATTTGAAGCCTTTCTGTCCCAACCGTAACTTTTTATTCCTCCACTGCCTCTTTTTTCCCAATTCAATTTCCTTCTTGGAAACAGCTTCAGGTTGCTATCTTGAAACAAAACTGCATCAGGAAAGTTTGATGTTTTGAAGACCTTTGGCACAACTCAAGAATTCAGCAGCTGAGCCCCAGTTTAAAGCATGGTGCCAGCAGCTGCCTCCCTGGGAAATGCCACCCCCAGAGAGGTGTCACAAGCCTGGCAGGACCATTTGAACCTCTTTTAGCAGTAACTCCTCATCAGCTTATGGCCAGAACAGTGGCTCCCCACAGTTACATCGCTACAAGTGATGGCAGAGTCAGGCTATTATGTACCCTTCTCTGAGATCCCTTGGATTCCTGGCAACTTTGCTCTTATCTCACTTTGGGAAGTTTAAGCCAGCCTGACTAACAGTCATCTTAGACAAAGGGCAGAAAATAAGCCTATCCATCAACTGCAAAGAGCATGCAGCAGCGTGAAGAAGCACATTAGAGGCAAAGTGGACTTGTCAGAGATTCAGCACGAGGTGCCTCTCCAGGAGGAGAAGGTCCCCTGCTTTAACAGTGCCTCTTTAGAGATAACAATGTCATTTTCTGTGGGTGCCTCATAAAACAATTAAAATAAATATCTTCAGAGGACAGTTTTCTTTCTGCTCTGGGAATGTTTCCAGCTCACTATGTTACAGCATTAGCACAAAGAAAATTAAATTTTATAATTATTGAAGACAGCTATCAGAATTGGGTAATACTGCTTAACCGTGAAGCTGTTGGTAGCATTGGGGCAGACAGAGGAGGCACAGTCAGAGGTTTGGGCCTGATTCTTCATCCTTCTGGTGCCATCAGGGTCCAGGGCCTGAGAATAAGTTTGCATCACACCTTGGAAGTGCTCAGGACCACAATGAGGTACTGCTCTGGCGCTGCTGGTTAGAAGGAACACAGAGCTCTCTGCCTTTACCTGGGCACAGGTCAGGAGGTGCTGTGGTGTGCCACAAACAGAGCAGGGCGATGAGCTTGTTGGACTTGGTACAGTGGACACATGTTCCAATCAGCACAACAGCAGGACAACAACAGGACTTTCACAGCAAGAATTTCTTTAAACCTTTTTTTTTTTAATCCACAATGAGCATTATTAAAAATTGAGTTTTAACTTATTTTCTCTCTCCTTCCCACTGTCCATTCCTATCTCATCCTTCCTTTGCGATCCTTCGCCTCTTCTCCTCCCTGTCCCCTGTTGGCCAGTCACTCCCTGTCTTCTGAAGTCCTCCAGCAACCTTTTCACTTCCACAGCTTGTGTTTATTGCACTTCTCTTCCTTCCTGTTGCGGACAGATTCCCCTTCCTCCCCGGTGATGTCCTGGCTTCCAGTTTGCCGGTGTTGGGTTGCAGATTCCTTGGATGGGGCCTGGACCTTGCAACGTGCTTTCCTGGCTGGCTGACAGCACCACGTTACACAGGCTGAGCCTAAGGCAGCTTTTTGAATGCATTCCCATGCTTGTCTCTTTGGCTCTGCTTGCCCAAACTTCTTCTGTTACACCCTCAGCCCACTTACAGAAATCACTTCTAATTTTGTAGTTCATAAAGCCAGGAATATAATTGCAAGTGTATCAACAACTTCCTTTCCTCAAGCCAGGACTCCTTTGCAAATGTTTTATTTCACAGGATGTTAAAAAAGAAATAAATCCTGATTTACAGCAGAAACAGGAAAATGTGATCTGCAGGGCTGGTCTATACGACCACCTGACTTTCCTGGAGAGGACGTGATTTTTTAATTTGACCAAAGCTTTACCACATTGCCACGCAGTGCCAGGTGAGCACACACTTCTGGCAGGAGCCAGCCTGCGAAGCTTGTGCAGAGTCTAAAACATCAGCTTTCTCCTCTGCAGCTGGGACTGCTTCGTGATACTGTAAAAAATGCCAATTAAGCATGGGTGTAATTTTGCATGAAGTGTCTTTTAATTTCACCTACACCAGAGTGAGAGGAAAGCTAAAGCAGCAGCTGAGGCATTAGCCTGTGGCTTGTGTCCTACAGATTTCATTTCCAACACCAAGGATGTCACTTGTGCCTGAATTCACCCCACTTCATGTGTTGGGAGCCTGAAGATTAGGGTCCCTCTCTTGGAGAGCTCTGCAGGGTGATACCACCTGCACATGGTGGTGATTCAAGCACCAGAGATGCCTGTCCTCCCCTGCTGTCTCCACCAAGACCAGTGGCCAATAAGACCTAGGCTAGGTAATTTAATTACAGTCTGAAATTAGGCTGGATTAGTTCTTCATCTTCATCATGGTCATCACAGAGCAAGGTGAACATTTTACTTCCCTACTCAGTAAAGATTTGTGCGGTGAAAACCAGTATCTTTCCCCAACCTGTGCAGCATCTTAATGGGTGGGTTTTGGCATAGCTGGCTCTGCCAGTGGGAGAGAGTGGGGTGTGTTCTTCAGTGTGATGGGGCATATTTACAGAAAACGCACATAAAACCCTTTACAGACAAGCAGGATGAGAGTTTCCTTGCTTAGAAACTGACACTGCTCATAGTGGGAGTACTTTATCCAAAAGCAGTCTCCTCTGGGGCTCAAGCCCATACAATCCCTGTGCAGCCAGTGCCCCATCTTCTTCCTCACTGTGATCACTGCTGCATGCCTCTGCCCCTGCCCCAGTACCAGTGCTGGGTGGCTGTACACTCAAGTCTCACTTTCGTAAGGTTGGTTTTCAAATGACCAGGAAGATTCAGGGCTTCTGCTCAGATCTGCACATTGTTGTCCATGCCTTCTGTGGTGGTCTTTACTCCTTCATAAGTTGTAGAAAATGAGATTTAATTGCTCCTTCCATTTAACTTGAGCATCTTTAGCACCCTCATCGGATTTTGTCAGGTTTGTGAGTGATGTCAGCCATCAGCTGCATACCAACACCCACGTCTGAGTTGCTCAGGTACTGCACTAGCAGAACAATGAGATCCTCCATCTCTCCTGTGACTGAGAACAGGCTGGAAACCCCAGATCCGGCTTAGATGACTGAACAGCATCAGCTAGATCTGCTAGCGGTGTTTTCCTTTGTAGATGACTGTTCATCTGCTCCTAAAGATTGTCATGGTTGAGGAAAGAATTGCTAAGAAATCTTTCCCCCTCAGAGCTCTGTCAATCCTTCCCATCCCACCACACCAGGGAGCAAAGAAGCTCAGCTCTCTGGGGATCATCACTGGAAGCTGGACCTCACACAAAGTCACACAAGTCACTAATGTAACCAGCATCTGCACAGGGATTACTCATGTTTCAGACAGAGAGGCCGATGACTGCCAGGCAGAAGCGTCTGCATGCTCCCTGCTTCTGATCATGGCTTGCTCTGCTAAGTTCCTTCACACAGGAGTAATCCAGAGCTTCCATGAGTGTGCAGGCACCAAACACATGGGATGTACGAGATGTCATTACAGCAGGCTGGTCAGCTGTTGAAATGCTAAAAAGAATAAGAATATAGGGCTACAGCTGCACCTCTTGGCACTGGGGAGGTGAAGAAGCCAGACAAGAATGGTGGTAGATATGCAAATCATCACCCTGCATCCACTTCCTCACCTCATGGAGTTTACTGTTCTTACCAAAGGCTGGAGAAATGTTTATTAGCCAGCCCAGGTGGGTGTAGCTACTTTTGTTTTGGATATACCATGTGAGAAGATGCCTCACTGATCCACTGCAGATGACTAAGAAATATCAACTGAATAAGAAACCAATTCTTTTTTTCTAAACTAGAATTTCAGACATGGCTGCACCTGTACAGAGTCTGCAGCTGACGCCTCTCACTGCAGGAGGCAGACGTTTTGCTCGTACTGATCGAGAGAGGCAATTTCTGGGAAGCAGACTGAAACAGAGGCAATTGGGATAGCAAGAGAAATGGAGTCACTTTTTATGTCACAATTAACTCAAAGCAAAGAAAGTGACTGTGTCCTAGAGCAACACAGGCTCTCTCCTGCCTCGTGGACTCCAAGAGGAGCTGCAATTCCTCCCCCTGTCTCCAATGTGCCTGCAATTTATTATATATATACATATATATATAAAGAACAAACCAAATTATTTGTCCCAAATTGGAAAAAAAACCCCACAAAAACAACCAATGAACAATCAAAAATAAATTTGTCATAAAGTGCCCAATTTGACATTGCTTCACAATCGCTGTTCCCACTGTAAAACACTTCACGTGGGAGATTTTTCAGCCTAATTCTTGCCCTTGCCCTTCTAATTAATAAGATGCTGGCCTTACAGCTTGATTCGGTTTTCTGTTCCGGTTAAACTGTTTAGAAATGTGCTAATGATTCATTCCCCTTGCTATTAGATGCAGCAGTCAGACTCTTTCCCACACATCTGAAAATTCTGCCACAAAGAGGGGCAATGTAAGCCCAGTACAGAGAAACAAGTAGTAGATCCATACAGAAAATTGATGGCAGTTGATCAGCAAAATACATTTGGGCATCTGTATATCTGTAATGCATGTCACTAACTGTTTGCAGGAGACAAAAGACACCAGGGAAAACAGTTTCTTTTTGTCAGTGGAGAGCTCAGAAGATACTCTTAAACATTTCATATTCCTTTTGTATTAAAAATCCAGGTGTCTACAGATCTACCTTTTAAAATCACCTCTGAAGCATCATGGGAGATACCATGAAATTCAGGCTCTACAGAACTCAGGGAAATGATATTCCATTGTAATTCTCAATAAGTTTGGGATTTTGCTGAAGTTGAGCCTGAAAAGTGACTGATGTTTTTGTTCCTTGTGTTTGCAGGGCTTTGAGGCTTTTATTTCACAAGAGGTTCAGATGTACCACTGTTAGGTCCTTGGAAGCTGCCGTGTTTACAAGGCTCAAACTGGCTGGGCTGTGTTTAATCCAAGTCAAGTCACAGAAGATTGTATTCCAGCTTTGTAATCACCATCCAAACTATATTTTGTCATAGGCTATTGCAGAGAAAACATCTTTGGGTAGGAAGGCCACAGCATGTCTTAATGCAGTAGGACTTGGTCCAAGGTCAAGCCAAGAATTCAAGTCAGCAGGTCAGGGTCTGAACCAGAGAAGTACATGTTCAAGCATGACCATAGTTGCAATGTAGCCTGTGCAGTGGCTCCAAGGGCAGGAGTCTGATCTTAATGACAGCTCCAGAGACGCCCAGAAGGCTTGTCAGTACTCTGTCCTGCACAGTGCTCTGATCCCAGGTCTGGGATACCTACACCCACACCAGAGCTGGCCTCTGACACAGGCCGTTGAGCCCAAGGAAGGGAAGTGGCTGTGTGGAGGGCTTTGCCAGGAGCCCCCCAGACCCTGCAAGGTGTGGGGTTTGGAGAACCATGTCCTGGGAAATGATGGTGTGTCACACAAAGACACAGGTGCAGGCCAGGCGGGGAGTCATCACAGGGTGGCTCCAGGGTGGCTGTGTGCTACAGGCATGGGTCAGCTCAGGCTGGGGGGAGATGCAGGGGGTCACAGAGGGGTCTTGAAGTCCCCAGGGCTGGGAGGCTGCTGAGCTGTGAATGCCACATTTCTAAACATGTGGGGTTTGGTATTTATTAAGTGACGGCTCTGTGATAAGGAAGCTTTTCTGTGACTACAGCTGGCCATTTGTTGTAGCTTACACCCAGAAAAGGGGTTTCTGTCACCCATTGGTTGCCTGTCCTCTGATCATCAATGCCTGTAGATAGCCAGCTGTGCCAGGAAGCACACTGAGAACAGTTGCACTAATGGGTCTCAGGCTGGCAGAGATGAGTTTGCCATAATCAAACACTAGTGACATTGGCTGAGCGCCGGAATGCGGGCAAGAAGAAGAACCTCTGTTGTAACGTTAGCCATGGGCAAGGTTTTACACGGAGATTTAATTTGGCTGGAGTTATAGAGAGCAACCAGTAATCCTGCACAATTTCTCTTTCAGAGCCCTTGTTTCAGGTTGACTGGAGGGAGGCTCACGCAGGCACCATGGCACTGAGTCACAGTCTGGTGAGTCTGCTGTCACAAGGCCTAAACAGTCCGTTCTTTCCCCCGCTTTCAAACAGCAGTTCAGCATCTTTAAGAGCTCATTGATTACAAGAGGGGGAATGATGACAAAGTTGCCAAGCATTTCTACTATCCAGCAGTTTACCTCGTATCCTTCCCAAGACAAAGGCCTGTTTCTCAAGGGCTTGCTCCTCCCATAGAGTGTCTCGAATGCTCTGATGCTACCCATGTGACAATACCTTTGCCAAGTGTCCATAGCTGTATCTTCTGTCTCTGGTAGGGTAAGGGACAACACTGCCCAGACACAGGTCAGCGCTTCTCAGAGAGGAGACAACCATCAGACCATGTTCATGCTTGTGCCAGTGGCTAAGCTTTGTTTTGCTAGGGACCATTTTTCTTCTTGCCCTGCCATTGCAGCCTCCTTCCCCATGGCCACCCGAGACCTACCAGGATCCAGTGCCCATTGTCTGGCTTGTTCAGAGAGACACAATTCCGTGAATGCCTTTTCAGTGCCAGACTAAGGACGGTGTCACGTACAGGGACTCTGCCTGTGTATCTTTGTCTTGTACCCCCTTTCTCTCCTCAAGCCCTTGTGATGCCTCTGGCTTCGTAAAGTCTGGACAATGTCTGTTTTACAGCTTTGCTACAGCTCTAAGCCCCCAGAATCACCGTCATTTATCTCTCTGCATCATCAACTCTCCACCCATTTCAAATTCAATTGAAAGCACATTTTCTCCCTTGCCTGTGGTTCCTAAATTATACACCCAGCTCGTTTCAAAATATCAATTCAGAAACTTGGCGAGGTGATTATTAATAACAGCTCTGTTCTTCTCCGGAGGAGAAATAATACTAGAAATATGCGAAATGTGTACACAGTTGTCATTCTCACTCTTCTTTTTTTGCCAAACACTCTGTTCTTTACAGGAAATAAAAACAACCCTACACCCAGTATTAAGTGGCTGAGACTGTAATCAGCGAGGCACCGCACAGAACTAGGGCAGTAATTCCTTCACAGGTCCTGAAGCCCAAGGTGATCATCCCCTCCTGCGATGAATTAGTGCTCAGATATACGTAGATCAACAGCACGTATAGCCAGGCTTGATGAGCTGTATACACAGCAATCTGGAGCCCAGCTGGACCCGTGTGGTTTCTTCATTCATTTCTGTGGAGCAGTAAAGTACATGATAGATATAAATATGCGGAGCTAGTCATGGCAAATTGTGCTTCAGCCGTAATGAAGCTATTCATGATTTTGTTCCAAGACTCCACATGAAATGTGGGACAGGGCTTCCCAGGGACCCAGAGCTGCTGGAAAGCACTGACCTGTGGTCTGGCCTCCAAGCATCAGGCTGGCAACAGGTTAGGTACATATTTTTTTTACTTTCTTCTTTTTCTACCTGTACTTACGAAACATGTAGTAGAGTACTGAAGGCTTTTACATTGCCCATAGTGCCCAGGGATGTGCAGTGAAGCAGCTCTGGAGTCTCTCCTGAAGCAAACCCACACATATAGGTGCTGTGCACACAGGGGACCTGATCGGCTAACCAGGCGTCCCTCCTCGTCCCATGCCATCCCCCATGCCATTCCAACAGGAACCGGGGTTTTGTGTCCCAATACACACCAGGGAAAGAAGGCAGCTTTCCCAAGTCCTTAGGAGAATAAGGGGGGACTAGAAAGATGGAGTACCTCTAGGTATGGTGGTGGAGGGACAACAATGAGGGTGTCCAAAGGAAGGAAGGGAGAGAGAAATCCTCCAGGAATGGATTCATGCACACAAGGGAATCTATGGTTTTAGCCTTGTAAGATAGAGGAGGCCCAGCCAGTAATCACTTTGCTTCAAGAGGAGGAGAAAGTGTAAATTAAGTTATAGAGGTATCCAGGAGCTTTTACCTCTGAAGATTTGCCCTCGGAATCTTAAGGCCCAGACCTCTCGAGTGGCATTTAGGGACTTGCACAGACAAGATCCCGCTTGCGGCTCACCCTACCCAGTAATGCCAGTGGCTTCAGCTATCATGGCATTCAGCTATATTCACGGCACCTCAGCTTCTAGGGTATAGCTTCAAGATATAAATTGAATGTGTGATAGCAACAAGAGGCTCCTGAGCAGAAAGTCTGGTCATGGTAAGAGCCTTTGGCTTGGTCCTACAACAGCCAGTGCTTGTCTGGTAGATAAAGCCTTGCTCTGTCTGCCTGCCTTGGGCAATCGTTTGTCCCAATTACAGCTCAATGGCTCCACTCCAAGCACCTCTCTCCCTCACAAGAGTGGGTTTTTTATGAAATGATACTCTTCAAGTGTTTTAAATAAAAGAGTTTAAAGGGCATCAGCTATTGTTTGGAAGAAGGTTGTCCAAGTTCTCTGTTTTCCACCAGGCAAGTTATAATTTTCCACTTGAATGGCATGAGAATAAAAAAATGCCCCACTGAGAGCCACCAAAGTGAAGCCCTGCAAGAATCCAGGGGGTGGAACAGGCACAGGCTGACAGTGGCCTGTCCCTGGAACCTCTGGAGACCAGTCACTGCTCCATGGCCCTTCCTGTGGCTGACCAACAAGGGATGTGCATTGTTACTGGACCCTGTCTGAGCCAATGCACATGTTTCACACACACCAGCTCAGGACACAAAGCTGTCAGGTCCCATGAGACATGAGAATCACTCCTTGTGCTCCCTTTTCCGTGGATTCCCTGCAGCATCACTGCAACTTTCCTACCCTGATTCCCACCCCCACTGCTCACCACTGCTGAGAGTCTCTGTGCTGTGCAGATTGTGGCCCCTGGTTTCTGCAGCACTCGCTGAAGCCCACTTCGGTCACCCACCCCTTCCTGCATGGTGACGTGGGCTTCACCGTGACACACAACTCGTGCTCTTGTAACAAGGACTTCACATGAACTAATGTACGAGTGCACATCTGGAAGCTGATTCAGTACTGCAGATGCTTGTTTCACCTTGTGCACTGAGACTTCAGTCAGATGGCAGACAGCAACAGCAGAAACCACAATCTCCTTTTCAGGAAAATGAATCATAGAGTACCAGGTTGGAAGGGACCTCAAGGATCATCTGGTGCAACATTTCTTGGCAAAAGCCCGGTCTAGATGAATCTTAATCACGTCCAATGGTGGGGACTCTACCAGTTCTCAGGGGGGATTATTCCAATGGCTGACTGTTCTTGTGAAAAAAATTTCCACTTGTTTCTAATGGGAATCTCCCAAGAGTAACATGTACCCGTCACCCCTTGTCCTTTCCATGTGACTCCTTGTGAAAAGGGAGTCTCCAGCTTCTCTGTAGCCACCCTTAATTACTGAAACATCATAATAAGGTCTCCCCTGAGCCTTCTTTTCTCCAGGCTGAACAAACCCAGTTCTCTCCTATAACAGCTTCCTAGTCCTTGGATCATCTTTGTGGCCCTTCTCTGAACCCTCTCCAGCCTGTCCACATCTTTTTAGTACAGTGAGGACCAAAAAACCCAGTATTCCAGGTGTGGCTTGACCAGCACTGGGTACAGTGGGATAATGACTCTAGCTCTGCTGGTGATGCCCTTGTTGATGTGACCCAGAATCATGTCAGTTTTCTTTTACCCTGCAGCACATACTGGTCACTCCTATCATGCTTGTTGTCCATCAGGACCCCCAGGTCCCTTTCCACAGAGCTGCTCTCCAGTGGGGTAGTTCCCAGCCTGTGCTGCACTCATGGATTATGTTTTCCTAGGTGCAGTACCTTGCGCTTGTCCTTGTTGAACTTCATACGGTTCTTTGTTAGCCCCCTCTTTCCAAATGAAACTCATGGCAGGCCTCTTTAGCCAAGTCATCTGTTGCTAAAAGCCTTATTCACTCTTCATCTATCTTGGTGGGGACAGACCTGGAGTGTGGAAAACACTTCCTTAAGGTACTTCATGCAGATTGCCTGATTCATGTTAATTTACTATCATGGAGTAATTCTACTCATGGAAGTTACACGTGGCAGTACTAAGCATGAAGACTATCTGTAAATCTTTTTAGATTTAGAAGCATTTAGAGCTTCTGCTTCTAAAATACCAGTGTAGTCTGTCGTGGGTTAGGATTTGTGCACAGATATGTCCTCAGAATTGGAAAAAAAAAATACCAACAGCCGAAATCTTGATGTCCCATCACATGGGTTTGATGCCACCTCGTGGTAGCTTCATGTCCTGCTTTGCACGGGAAGGTTTTCATGTGGAATGTTTCCCAAGCATGTCCGTTATGACAGAGAAATATAGTTTGGAGAAAGGACGAAGATATTATAGATGTCCTGCTCTGATTTGCTGATTTGCAGCACTGCCCCAAGCAGCATTGCTAATAAATATTAGTATGAACTTAAAAGGCAAGGATTGCAAATTATACCCTATGGGATAGAGATGTGGCCGTAAGAGAACATGCTGAGATGTCCTGACATAAAACTTTAGCCATAGTTGCCTCATCCTCTAAGGACCTCAGACAAACACTTCTGCAAAATTTGTGGATAGCTTTGCAGATTTGGAGAAAATCTTTCTTCCTTTGGAGAGCAACTTCCTTCTCTAGCCCAGTAGATATTATATTGTGCTGGGTAATAAAGAGCTGAGTTACATCACCCTTTGAAAAGTGAGACAGGAGAAGCTACTAGTGCCACTAGTACTAGTGGTACTAAATTGAGGCTTTAAATTGAGGATTGGATCTTTTAAGAGAAAATCAGCTCTCCTGCCCCCTTGGTAATTTAGCCTTACGACAGCAGAGAGTGATTTGCCAGAAAAATTCATACAGCATTTCAGCCTTTCATCCAATAAATGGCCTATATAGCTTTTGTTTGCCCTTTGAACTATGGAAAAGACACCATTTTATAACTGGCTAAACACATTCTTCAGATGTTACAATATAAAAGTATTCTGTTTATTGATTGAATAATCACGGACTATGTGAGAATTCTATCAAAAGGACTCCCTGTTGCATGTTTTTTTCCTAGGCTCAGGCATCCTTGTATCCGAAATGGCATCGCATCAGACCCTGCGGAAACACTAGACCCTGAAGCCAGCACAGCTGGGATGTTGCTGCAGCTGAGCTAATTACTCTTGGGTTTCAGCATGGCTAATTAACTTCCATGAAGCCCTATAATATCTCAGTCGTTTTGGTTTTAGTTCTGGAACTATCTTGGACAGTGTTAGTCGAGGGGGAAAGGACCTCTGCAAAGCACTCAGCTCTGCTGTGCAGTGTGGATAGATATATGTTGTTTCAGTGCATATCTAATGAAATTACTTTTGCAACAGCGTGTAATGCAACCTTTAGTGTTTAGGTTCCTGCCTGTAACTTGTTCACCAAACCGAACACCTTATGAATGTCTGAAGTAAGCTGGTTGTTAACCCATTCACTAGCTGAAGATATTAGATGGGATGCTTACATTCATATTTGTTTATATCACCTTCTGTTAAGTCCTACCTGACTGAAATTCTTCATCTCCTTAAAATCTGTATGTTTGAATCTGATCACAATCCACATACAAATTAGACTACAAAATTATAAATTAGTACAAATTTCCACATGGAAAATAGACTAGCTTTAAAAAGACTTTCACAAATGTCCATCTGAAAAGGCTTAAAAGGATGAAGTTTCTGAGAGACAGGACACGGGTGAGCGATAATCTGTATGGCAATTAATCCTCTTTCTCTCACAAATGGACTTGAAAAAGTGAAAGCTGATATGTGTCTGATTAAAAGGTATTTTCAAGAGGGTACTTTCAGCACATTTTCAGTTTTGCCAGGGCAATGGTGCTGTTGACTGTGAACTTACTGCTTAGATGCCACGATCTCAGACCCTGGAATCTCTTCATAAAAGGGATCAACGCCTTGACTGAAACTTGAGCTAGTGTAGCAACACCACTTCCCCAGAAGAATCACACATTTGGCAGTCTGGCCAGTAAGCATTACACCTTTATTGAGCTTTGGTTAAATCATGGCAATCAAGGCTAACAAAAGACCTTTGTTGTATTAACCCCCACTTCCACAGCCCACAGATGTGAAGGCAGCAGCAAAGGGGCATTCTGATTGAGGAGAAATATAACCCTCTGCCTGCTCCTCAGTGGAGAAAGAGGCATGATAAATAAGGGAAATCCAGTTCAGGAGCTGACCACAGTGATTAAAACACACACTGATCAGCCTTTTCCTCTGTAGAGAACAGAGGAATATTAACTGCATAATGCCTTTCTGAGGAGGTGCAGATATGTTCAGGATGGTGTATCCAACCTGGTGTCCGGCTGCCCATTGGAGAGGGCTTGGGTCCCACTCCACTCCCTTCTGCTGGCTCTGGGTAGGGGCTGCAGATACCACAGGCTTCTGAAGGTCTTGCCAGAGGGCCATATTTAGGCAATGTGAATCCCACTGCACACCAGTCAGCCTCTGATCTAGTTTGTCTGCCAGTGCTAAAACCACACAGATCTTCTGCCATCTGATTCCACAGAGGACAAAACAGGCCAAAGTTTACTGCTTCCAAGAACTTCAACTCCCAGCTCCCTGTGGCCATCCAGCTTTTGGCTGTAACATGTCCCCTGAATATAATCATCCCCAGCCTTCCTCTGCTGCTGCAGTGTTTGGGAAGAATGGGATCTACCCGAGGAGACTCTGCACAGCAAATCACCTACAACTTAAGGAGCATCTCCTGCTGGTATTTTCAGTCTCCGTGGGGAGCTGATTATTCATGTTTTGTTTGCTGGTTCAACTTATTTTTAGTTGACGGAAACAGCTGTGAGGGGGAGAAGAAATCGGGAACAAAAGCTGACAGCATGATTAACTTTAGAACTCAAACCACTTCTCAATTAAAAGAAGATAAATATTCCCTGTGCTCCTGGTACCATTTTTCCACGTCAGCAGCTGCTGTGCCCTGCAGGAATATTCTACAGTTTTAGGGATAGAGGTGGAGGTGGATCTGTATGGGAGATACTCTGTCTACAGCAGCTCAGCACCCCATGGTCACCATGCAGGACTGTGGGTCAAGGTGAGGGGCTGCCAGTCCCAGCACAGACAGTGCTGTGGTGCCCCTCGTCCTATCACTACATGCCCTTATAAACAGTCCCTCTCCAGCTTTCTTGTAGGTCCCCTTGAGGCACTGGAAGGTTGCTATTAGGTCTCCCTGGAGCCTTCTCCTCTCCAGGCTGAACAACCACAACTCCCTCAGCCTGTCCTCATAGGAGAGGTGTTCCAAAGCTCAGATCATTTTCGTGGCCCTCCTCTGGCCTTGCTCCAACAGGAGCATGTCCTTCTTGTGCTGAGGGCTCCTGAGCTGGACGCAGTGCTCCAAGTGAGGTCTCACCAGAACAGAGTGGCAGAATCACCTCTCTCGATCTGCTGGCCACACTTCTTTTGATGCAACTGGCCTTTTGGGCTGCAAGTGCACATTGTTGGCTCATGTCCAGCCTCTCATCTACCAGAACCCCCAAGTCTTTTTCCACAGGGCTGCTCTCTATCACCTCATCCCCAGCCTGTATTGATAATGAGGATCATTCTGACCCAGGTAGAGGACCTCGCTCTTGGTCTTGTTGAACCTCACATGGTTCACCTGGCCCATTTCTCCAGCTTGTCCAGGTCCCTTTAGATGACATCCCGTCCCTCTGGTATATCAATTGCACCACTCAGCTTGGTGTCATCTGCAGACTTGCTGATGGTGCACTTGATCCTACTGTCTAGATCATTGATAAAAATATTAAACAGCACTGGTCCCAGTACGGACCCCTGAGGGACACCACTTGTCACTGATCTCCACCTGGACTTTGAGCCATTGACCACTATCCTCTGGATGTGGCCATCCAGCCAATTTCTTATCCACTGAACTGTCCACCTCTTAAATCCACAT
Source organism: Megaceryle maxima (assembly GCA_024605025.1). NCBI lineage: Eukaryota > Metazoa > Chordata > Aves > Coraciiformes > Cerylidae > Megaceryle > Megaceryle maxima. The sequence continues at coordinate 27,588 of JANHGN010009861.1, forward strand.
GTCCCCAACTTAGCAAAGAGGACGTTGTGGGGGACCACATCAAAAGGCCTTACAGAAGCCCAGATAGATGACGTCCATAGCTGTTCCCTCATCTGCTGATACCGTGACTCCATTGTAGAAAGCCACTAGGTTGGTCAGGCAGGACTTGCCCTTAGTGAAGCCATGCTGGCTGTCTCTGATCACCTCCCTGTCCTCCATGTTCTTCTAGGAGAATCTGCTCCATCATCTTCCCAGGCACAGAGGTGAGGCTGACAGCTTGGTAGTTCCCAGGCTCCTCCTTTCTACCTTTTTGAAAATGGGTGCAATGTGTCCCTTCTTCCAGTCACCAGGGACTTCACCTGACTGCCAGGATTTTTCTAATATAATGGAGAGTGGCTTGGCAACTACATCAGCCAATTCCCCTTTATCACTCTCTGCTCTTTGCCTTCTGAGAATCAGGGCTTTCCTCTGAATCCTTGACTTAGGTTTGAACTTTGACTCCTAATTGTCTTCCTAATCCCCCCTCACCCTGACACAAGGCCGTGAAAGGGCAGGAGCAGGGCTCTGCTGTGGAGGTACAGGTGATGCTGCAGGTAAGGATATCAGAAATGGACTCTGTCTGAGCAGCCCTGCTCCTTCCACCTGTGGAGCATGTCCTCCCTGCTGCTTCAGCACTGACACCCTTAGAAACTCAGGGTGGAAATTAATCGGGTGGACATTAGGTAGGTGTTCAGAGGGTTGGAGCACCTCTCTCAGAGGGTGGAACCTCTCTGCTGGGAGGCCAGGCTGAGAGAGCTGGGACTGGTTCAGACTGAGGAAGAGAAAGCTCTGGGGAGACTTTCTAGTGACCTTTCAGGACTTGAAGGGGCCTGTCAGAAAGATGGGGACAGACTTTTGAGCAGGACAAGGGGTGATGGTTTTAAGGGACAAGAGGGAGATTTATACTGGAGAGAAGGAAGCAATGTGTTACACTGAGGGTGGGGAGAACCCAGCCTGGGATGCCCAGAGAGGTGGTTGATGCCCCATCCCTGGAACCATTCCAGGTGAGGTTGTCCAGGGCTCTGAGCAACCTGCTCTGGTTGCAGATGTCCCTGCTCACTGCAGGGGGACTGGACAAGATGAGCTTGGAAGTTGCCTTCCCTTCCCACCCAAACCAGTCCATGATCTACGGTTAGACAAAACCACTTCCTCTGCAGTTGCTTGGTGTGGCCTCGCTGACAGTGCAGGGGGCTCTGGGCAAGCGGCAGGGAAGCGGCAGGGGCAGGCTGCTGCCGGCCGGGGCCTAGCGCCGAGAAGGGCATCACGGCCCACGGGGGAGCCGGGAGACCGCCGCGCCCGGGGCCGCAAGCCGCGGGATCGCGCCTCCGTGCTGAGCCCCAGGGTGGCTCTCGGCGGGAAATGGCCCCGACCCTTCGGGGAACGGCTGCGCAGCCGGCGCCGGTTGTCATGGGAGCGTGTGTCCCCCCCCTCCCGCCCCCAGGAACGTGCGCCCTGCCCGAACCGCCAACTGCCCCAATTCGAATTCGCATCCTCGACGCCCAATCACAGCCCGCGGGGCGGGGCTGGCACCGCCTCTCCTCGGCCTTCCGGCCACTCAGGGAGCCTGCTGTGTTTAAAAAAAAAGTGCGCGCGGCTGCAGGCGTGGCTCGGGGCCTCTCGCGGCCGCGGGGAGGTTCTGTGGGAGGCGTGGCCTGGGCGGAGCGAGCCGCTTGCGAGCCGCCCCCTCGCCTCGATGAGCGGCGAGGAGGGCGTGACCATGGCGGGGGCGCGTGTCCTCCAGCTGAAGCCCCTCCTCCCCCCCCGCCTCTTCGGCCCCGCCCCCTCTCAGCACCTCTCACTCGGAGCCGGTCGCGGCGCGCGCCTGGCGGTGTCCGTTTGTGTCCGGGGACGCGCCGCGATGAAGGCGGGCGGTGAGTGTGGGGTCTGGCCGCGGGTTCCGGGCTTCTCCCGTCCCTCTTTCTCCCCATCTCCCCGTCAACTCTGAGGGGCGCCAGCGGCTCCGCGCCGGCCTCTCCACCGACCCCTTCCCCTTAGCCTCTCGCCGGGCCCCTTCTGAGGGGGCTCCGAGGGCGGGAGGGCCGCGCCCCGGGGGAGCGGGTCCTGCCCAGGCCGGGACCCCGGGGACAGAGCGGCGGCGGGGGGCGCTGGCGGCGGCGGCTCGGCGGGGAGCTGGCGGCTGCGCGCCGAAATTCAAACAGCGCTGGCGCGGTTGGGGGCGGTGCGGGCCCGACTGGGCCCTGCCGCGGCCCGGGCGGGGGTCGGGGCTTCGCCGAAGGGGCACGGCCAGTCCGAGCGGCGGCTTCCCGGCGTCTCCCGCTTCTAAACGGCTGTGCAGCGGTAACGGCCCGCGGAGCGCTGCCTGCAGACCCGCCGGGGGCCGAGGCCGCGCATTTCCCTCTCTTTCGCTGGAAGACCCATAGGTGTAGCTGGACAGTGTCTGAGCGCTCCTGCGCCTCTGGCTTCGGAGCTAGACGTTAAGAAACGGACATTGCGTGCGGAATAACCTGTGAGACGCCTTCGAGTATGTTGGGCGCAAACTGATACGCGGGAGACTACTTCAGACATAAGAAAAAGAGGTTTTTGCTCTAAGGGTGACTGTCACAGGTTGCCCAAGGCAGCTGTGGAGTCTCCATTCTCGGAGACTTTCAGACTGCTGTAGCTGACACTCCTGGGGCTGGATGATCTCCTGAGGTCTCTTCCAGCCAAAAAACCACTCTGATTTTGCGAAGCAGCAAATTGAAAAATTCTCTGTGCGACTTCCTGTCTATTGAAACAGAATTTTCCTTTCCCTGAGTTGCCCAGCTACCCTTTGCTCCCCAGTCATTCAGATGTTCATACAGGTTTCATCGGCATACCAGTTTAGAAGGCTGTTTTTTTCATGGCAATAATACTGCTGAAATTTGCTCTAGAGTGGTGAAGAGGATGTGGAGGATGGCAGTATTCTGGCCTGTGCATGTCAAAGAGGTTTTATTTTCATGAGGATAGTTTTTTTTTAAGCAAAGATGGGTAACAGGTTTGACATTGGGCACATTTTGTATCATGCTGGTGTTTCGTTTTTTTGTTTTTGTTTTTGTTTTTTTTTAAATCCCAAGTAGCACTTCATTCAGGATGTTAATAGCATATATGAACAGAACAGAAAAGCATGTGTTGACACAGAGTTAGCCATGGCTTGGGGACCCCTTAGGAATCTTCAGGCTCCTCTTAAGGGTCCTGCTGAAAACCCAGAAAACCTGCCCTTCGCAAACTGAAAAACCCTTGTGAATTAATGGAGTTTGTTACAGCAACTTTACTTTGAAAAAAGTGGCTGTGAATTTTGTATTGGCTCTGAAGTTTTCAAGTGTGGATGCTCCCCAGTTCTGAGGGCTGATGCATTTGGACTTGAGGCTGTAACTGGCTGGTCTATACATTTTTGGATTTTTTTTCCATTTGCTGCATCTGCAGCTGGTAAGAGCTGTTGCTCTTCTCAAAGAGAAATGCCACATATTGCTTCACCAGACTTTCACTGAAGCTGTGTGTGCAGAATTGAAAATTAGTATAAGATCATGAGGTTTTCCATATGTTAAGTTATAACACAGAGATGTTAAAATGTCTAAAGCAGAAGAGCAGGTGGAAAAAAAAATTAATGGAGGAAAATATTTGCCTTATTAAAATTCTCCATCCTCACCTTGACCTTTAAGCCACATCCTACTTGCACTGTAAAAAACTTCAGAGCTGCATCATTCTCTCAGTTTATGCCTTTGACCCTGTAATCTAGTGAGACTACGTAGCTCTGACTTGGTTTACTTCACAGATAATATTGGGTGGCTTGGGAAATGTGTTGTGCTGCTACTTCGACTCTGCTCTTTTCGTTTAAGTCAGAAATACCAACGAGCACTGCTCACGGGCCCCCCCTTGGTTTTGGCTCATGTGCTAGATCTCTTGGTGAATGCTATGAGAGTAAACTCTGTCTCGGTGAAGAACAGAAGATGTAGGCGATCCCTTAGTTTATGAATGAATGCTACGAGGTGCTGCAACTACAAAAAACGGGCTTCCTGGCTCTTGGGGATCTTCCATGAGCACCAACAGCAACAACTGTCTGCTTAGAAAGATGGGCTTTGGCCTCGAGCTGGTTTGGTGGGTCTTAACTTCCTAATCTCCCTGGTCACAGTCCAAAGTCTGCTGTCAATTGAGAAGAAAGTCGGTGTGTGGGGGAGGTAAATGAAGCTGTAGTAGTGAGAGGTTAACTAAACACAGTTAAATGATGGAGTTGGAGCACAGGGGGGCTCTCCTTGTTGAAGAGAACTTAAGCACAAGCCATCCCTTCTGAGTCTCTTGACTTAACTGACTAAATGGAATGAGTCCCTACTTTGTGGCTTAGTCTCATGATGTTATGAGACACATGCTAAATTTCTCTGATTATTATCTTTGAAGAAGTGTCCCAAGCTGCAGTAAATAAGTGCGCAAGTAAACGTGTGTTTATGTGTGTGTATACTTGGTTTTTCCTGGTACTATTCCATCACTAACTGAGGTGTCTCCTATTTTTGTTTTCCAGTGATTCACTGTAGATGTTCCAGGTGTTTTTCTTTCCCTTCGAAGCGAAGGATAAGAAAACGGCCTCGAGTCCTGACGTTGTTAAGTCTGCCTGAGGATGTGCTGTTTCATGTGCTGAAAGGCCTTCCTGCAGAGGACATCCTCTCAGTCAGAGCTGTGAGTTTGCTCCTGCCTCCCCTCTGTCATGTACTGTGGCTTCTTTCTACCATGAGGAGCAGAAAAGGCTGGCTTCTCATGGCAGAGGAAACCTTCAGGAAACCAAAGAATACAGGCAGTAATTATTTTTTTTTTGCTTTCACAGCAGCAGTTTTGTTTCTCAGTATTCAAGCTTAAAAAGATATTTGAGTGCTCTCTGTAAATTTTCAGGGGGCATTGTCCTGTTAGATCACTGTGGCTGAAGAAATTAGTTTGGTCTGTCATCTCTTGCCTTCGTGGTGATTAGGCAGTTAATGAGTTATGATTAACTCTTGATTAATTAGTTACCTACCTAAAATTAAATTAGCAAGAACTGCTCTGTTGGCCCTTTTATTTTAGTAATTATTTCCCTCTCCCCCCCCTTGCAGGTGCACTCACATCTTAAATACCTTGTGGATAATCATGCTAGTGTGTGGGCATGTGCAAGTTTCCAAGAAATATGGCCTTCTCCAAACAACCTGAAGATGTTCGAAAGGTAAGCTTTAAGAATCAAATTTGTCTGATGGTGTAGAAGAGGATGTTTGAAGGTAGATACACCATTCTAGTCAGTCCTCCCTGTAAGTGGGACATCCAACTTTCCATTTTTGGAGAAGTCTTTGCTTAGGGTGATGAAGAATTGCTGGTTTCATGTCTAAGCTGCAGCTTTTAATTTGTTCGCCTGGAGCAGGGCCCAGTGCACGTACCAAAGTTATTTCTCTTTAAGAGCATTAATATTCCAATTCAGAACAGAGCACATAACTAAAATCTGTTAATGGGGATTCCATATGATGCACGAGTGAGGTCAGAGGCTCAAGAACATAACTGTATTTCAGAGTTGGCTTGGTCACTTTTTGTGCAAATCAATATATTGAAAAATGGGTACACTTCCTTAAAATAAGTGATGTTTGAAAGGGTAATGAAAAATTGCTTAAAAAGGATGGAGAAGGTTTGGGTTTTTTATCTAACTGAATTGAAGGGGATACATTAGTTTAAATGTCATGAGAATTGTTCTGCTTCTGGCTATTGCTGCTTTGGTGCCTGTGTTATGTCCTTTCTGAAGATCAACCTCTACACATCAGTTTGGAAGGGAGGAGCAGAAGGGCTCAGTCCATGGTCTTGAGGGTGCAAGTACCAAAACATGGTGTTGCATTTTGGCATTGGGGATGGTGCATGGGAGCAGAGAACAGTTCCTATGAGTTGTCAAATTATCCTGGACATGGGCATGTGAAAATGTCACAGCACTAAAAACCACAGCATAACTTAGGTGTAACCTCTATAGTGAAAGCACAACCTGGCCTCATTTGAGGTTCATAGAGTGATAGGGGTTGGAAGGAACCTCTGGAGATCATCAAGTTCAACCCCCCTGCCAACGCAAGAACACCTAGAGCATGGTGTCACACAGGAACAGATCCAGGCAGGTCTTGAAAGTCTCTAGAGAAGGAGAATCCACAGCCTCTCTGGGCAGCCTGTTCCAGGCTCTGTCACTCTCACAGGGAAGAAGTTTTTCCTAATGTTGAGGTGGAAGTTCCCCTGTTTTACCTTGCTACCATTACCTCTCCTCCTATGACAGGACACAACTGACAAGAGACTGGCCCCTTCTACTTGACACACACCCTTCAGATATTTGTAAACATTCATAAGATCTCCTCTCGGTCTTCTCTTTTCCAGGCTAAACAGCCCCAGGGCTCTCAGCCTTTCCTCATAAGAGAGATGTCCCAGTCCTGTCACCATCTCTCTAGCTCTCCTTTGGACTCTCTAGTATTTCTCTGTCCTTCTTGAACTGGGGAGACCAGAACTGAACACAATACTCCAGATGTGGTCTCACTAGTGCAGAATAGAGGGGGAGGAAAACCCTTGACCTGCTGCCCATGCTCTTCTTTATGCACCCCAGGATACCATTGGCCTTCCTGGCCACAAAGGCATGTTGCTGTTCCATGGATAACTTATTGTCCACCAGGACGACAAGGTCCTTATTCATGGGGCTGCTTTCCAGTGGGTCTACCCCTAACCTGTACTGGTACATGGTGTTGTTTCTCCCCAGGTGTAGGACTCTACACTTATCCTTGTTGAACTTCATCAGGTTTGCCTTTGTCCAGCTCTCCAGTCTGTCCAGATCTCTCTGGATGGCAGCACAGCCTTCTGGCGGATGTGGATGTGGGCCTGGAAGCACCTACTGATTTCACCCTCAAGTATCTTCTGTGTTTCTCACTCAGGGCTGCTGAAAGGGGTAACTTTGAAGCTGCTGTGAAGCTGGGGATCGCGTACCTGTACAACGAAGGCTGTAAGTGGGGATGCTTGTATTCGGGTCTGTGGGGAAGGTGGCCTGGCAGAAGGGAGTGTAGCGGAGCTAAAGGCTATTGATAGATACAGATCAGACAAATTATTTTCTGGTAAAGTTAACACTTTTTCTGTCTGCTTACAAAGCTATTTCTGCCATGTTTCAATCCCTGATGCTTTGTATGCATGTTGTAGAGCAGGGAAGCATGGAACCATCTCGCCGCCTTCAGCGGGCGGTTAGGCCTTGTTCAGTAGGATGCCTATTTAGCTTCACCTTTCGATGCAGCTTAAGCACTGGCCACTAAACTGCTGTGTGTTAAATGATTGTATAGAGCCCAGCTCTTCCAGAGAAGTTATCAATGTGTGACTTATGAATTCATGTTTATAAGTTATGCTTTGTAAACTTCTGGCCAAGCTCATTTCAGTGGTGCCCAGCAACAGGACAAGGGCCAAAGGACACAAATTGTAACCCAGGAAGTTCCATATGAACAGAAGGAAAAACTTCTTTGCTGTGAGGGTGGCAGAGTCTGGCCCAGACTGCTCAGAAAGGTTGTGGAGTCTCCTCTGGAGAGATCCCAAACTAGCCTGGACAATGTGATTCTGGCCCCCCTGCTCTGGGTGATCCTGCTGGAGAAGGGGATTGGATGAGATGATCTTCAGAGGTCCTTTCCAAACCCCACCATGCTGGGATTCTGATCAAACTTAGCTAATTACCTTATGTGATGAATGTTAAGAAGAGACTGACAATTTACAGAAGGAGCCTCCTTGCAGAAGGCAAGGTCAAGGCAGGTGATTTACATACCAGTTGGTTTGTATATGGACAGGAATTAATGTTGCTTGGGGTATTGGTATTTGCATCACTTAGTGTTACAGGTTCCTAAAAACTAATCGTAGTCAGATTGTTCTTCTTTCACCATCTCCATGATTTTTAAAAAGACACTGTTCAATCTTCTGATTGTATCCTATTGTCTGCCTTGGCCTGACTAAATGCCAAGTGTGTGTTGTGAATAAACGCTAAATGATTTCTGGCTTTTTTTTTTCTCTTGTTCAGTGTCCATCTCTGACGAGGGTCGTGCAGAAGTGAATGGATTAAAGGCATCTCACTTCTTCAGTCTGGCAGAGCGTTTGAATGTGTGTGCAGCCCCATTTATCTGGCTTTTTATCCGTCCTCCCTGGTCCTTGAGTGGAAGCTGTTGTAAAGCTGTGGTCTACGAGAGTCTCAAAGCAGAATGTCAGTTGGAGAAAGTAAGATTTCTTTCTGCCTTTGAATTTAACAGAGGATAGGAGCTGCATCTAGTTATTTTGGAAAACAATACTTTTATTTCCCCAAGGAGCTCCTATGCTCTCATTGCTTAAATGGCTGTGGATCAATCATTTTAATGAATTTATTGCCAAACTACGCTTGGTACGAGTGCCGGAGGCCTGTTCTGTCTCTTCTGAGAGATTCAGTACTGTCTCAGAGAAAACAAAACACAGAGAAAAGCAAGGGAGAGGAATAACTGAAAGGCAAACAAAATTGTAGTCTGAATTACTAGCAAAAATTGCTGCTATTCTTTGTTTATCTCTAACAATGCTTTATCTTAATGCTCTTTTCAGGCTCAAAAAGGATCTATTCTTCACTGCTTGGCTAAGGTCTTGAGTCTCTTTGAGGTGAGTAGTGTTCCTGATTCAGTGTGTTTTGTTTCTTGTTTTGGTGAGGCTATTGCTGTTTACCATGCTTAAGTGTAAAAAAACCAAAAAAACCAAAACAAACAAAAACAAACCACCCAAAAAACAATTGGCCAAATGCTCTTACATTCTTCAAGTGGTCTAGGAATTTCTGTTCTTGTGTTTTTAATTTACTGGTTGGTTAAAGGAACGTTATAAGTTCAGTTTACTGAATTTGACAAACAGTGAAATTAATTTGGGCTTGATGATGGGCTTGCAGCATGGTCACGTCTTGAAGGAAGCCTTCCAGTTGTAATGTGTATCAAAAAAAAAAAAATCCTTCACTGGCAAGCAAGCTAAAAAGGTTTCATCTAGCTGAGGAAAAGCACTGACTGCTTCTTGAGCCTGGATCTTCAAATGGTAGCACTGAGTGGATGGGGGAGCACCTTCATAGTCTGCAGGGGACTCATAACTGGTTGATTCTGCTCTGTAGCTTCTGAAGGATTGAGAGCTGGCATCCAGTTGGTCGAACAGCAAAAATATTGTTGTGCTTTTTGTTTGTAGGATGAAGAAAAAAGAAAAGAATCGCTTGAAATGCTTGAAGAATCTTCAAAGCAGGGTTGTTTGAACAGCTCCTACCTCCTATGGGAAAGTAACAGAAAGGCTGCTGTAAGTAGTCCTTTTTTTTGGTCTCAAAACAACTTCTTCCCTTCTCAACTTCTTACATGCAGTGAATGAACACAGAAAGAAATTGCTGTTCTTCAGAGCTTACCTCCTTCATAAACAAGCAGAGTGCAAAGAACCCTCATATGAACTTTGATGTCTACCTCAGTGTTTAAAGCGAGGCTCCAAGCAGTTGTAGCAGAGGTGCAAGCAGAAGTTCCTTTATGCTGACTCTGCTGAAGGCAGAGGCACTGCTAGCAAGTGATCCTGTGGGAACAGGAGCAGAGGCTGCCTTCATGGTCGGGAATAAATCTTCCAAAGCTCTTCTGTTGGAGTCCCGAGTGACTGGTCTCACTTCCTGTGAGACCCTCATCAAGAACTGAAGAAACTTACTAAAAAACACTGTCATGATGAGAAGCAGCCTGGTTGCTGAAGCAATAGATGTATTTTTCTCTGGATATTAGTACTGCAATTCTTCTGTATGATGTATAAAGATAATAGGTTTTGAAATCTGTTTACATTTCTCTCTGTAGATGTCAGATCCTGGCAGATACCTCCAAAGTCTCAGGAAGCTACGAGACTATGCAGCAAAGGGCTGCTGGGAAGCACAGGTAAGACTGACTTCTCCCAGAAAAAGTCTATTTGGTCTTTTCTGTGCTGTCATTTTAGGTTCAGACTGTTTTTAAGAGCAGGGTCTAAATTGCTGAATAATGCCTATTGTATGTATTTATTCTGCAGGTCTCTTTTGGAAAATAATTCACGTCTGTGGTACAATTTGAGCAAAGATGCATCTTTTGATGGACTTAAAAGCCTGCCCCCAAATAATCTGTGTTCAATGTTTAAGCCAAACTGAGAACAACTGATTCAAGTAGTTTGTGTTCACTCTGTTTTCAGCAGGAAAATTACAGGACCACCCTGTGCTGCCTTAGTTTGCACTTGGTAACAAAAAAATACTGTCTTTTGTGTTCTCTCTACTACAGATAGCGTTAGCCAAAGCTTGTGGGAATGGAAACCAACTAGGATTAGAAGCAAAATCTTCCAGTGAGATGGTGTCTCAAATCTTTCAAACTTCCCTTCCTATTAGCAAGCAAAGTATCTTCACTGTGCAGAAAGGAATGAATGAAACAATGAGGTAAAAACTCATCTCGAGGAGTCAGTCCACACAGCAGAACCTATTGCCTGTTTGTCTGTAGAGGGAAACTAATCTAGAATGAGGTCTGTTGGAAGGTGGTATTTCTTGCTTTATTCTTCTGCGATGCATTATATACAATCAGAGAAACACGTGACACTTCCCAGAGGAGCTATCAGAGCCCTTATCTCACACCCCACTGAAGAACTGAAATGAGATGTGAGAGATGTTTTCTGGACTGTAAGTTCTTGCATTTGTCAAGACTAACAAGTTCAAGAACTGGAGGCACTGTTTAACTTGTTGGAGCTATAGTTGGTCTCTAGTTCTCTTAGGTGGCCTTTGGCCTCCTAATTGCTCTGCCCTACACTCCCTTGTGTGAGGAATGCCTATACTATAGGATAGTTTCTAATTCCATTTCACAGACAATTTAAGACAACTGTTGACACTTGACAGGATAACAGGCCTCTGGTTGCAAATGCTTATCTCTGTGCAATGTGTAATTTTCCTGATAATTCTTTTGGTGAAATTTCTTGGCTTGGAACTTCTGAGGGGAGAATGTATTCAGTAACTAGGCATGGGATGGGTGTTCAACATGGGTTCAAATGGCTTCTGACTGCACAGGTGCTGTCTGTATTTTTCCTGTCTAGATACATCCTGATTGATTGGCTGGTAGAAGTAGCTACCATGAAAGACTTCTCTAGCCTGTGCCTTCACATGACAGTGGGATGTGTGGATCGTTATTTGAAGCTGAGACCTGTACCTCGAGCTCGACTCCAGCTTTTAGGAATAGCCTGCATGGTCATTTGCACACGGTAGGAGTTCTGACCGGTGAACAGACGTGGTTATTATCATCATTCAGATTCATTTCTGCAGCTCAAGCTTTTTTTTTTTTCCCTCCCCTTATTAATAATAATACTGGAAAGAATCTTTGGCTTCCCTTTATATTGACTGCTGCTTGAACCATGTTCCCAAACAAACAAGAGTCTGCAGATGAGGCACAAAATGTAATTCCTTGAGCATGTGTTTAAATATGAAAAAACTTCATACTGGCTTGGTCTAAATGCGTTCCATCAGCAAAGGAATTCTTTCATGCCACATTAGTATGAGTTACCCTGTAAAGAACAACAGTAGCAGTGGTGTTGCATAGTTTAGTCTGTTACAGTCAGACAGACCCCCACGGTGTGGTAGAAAAATCATTCTTCTGTGTTGTTAATATTTTGCATCTGAATCTGAGAGGTTTCATAAATGAGGAATTAGGAACATTCTAGTAGGTGGTTCCAGCTTAAGGGTGAAATAAATGAAGAGCTGCTGTTCTTTTTCTGGTCTGTACCTGGGAAAGTACCTTATGAAGCTGTTTAACTTTTAGATCATCTCGGGTGTGCTTTCTTCTGGGGCTAACTGTTAATATAACCTAATATTGCAGTTTCATCAGCAAGGAGATCTTGACAATACGGGAAGCTGTGTGGCTAACAGACAATACATACAAATATGAAGATTTGGTCAGAATGATGGGTGAGATCATTTCTGCCCTAGAAGGAAAAATAAGGGTGAGTTTGGAAAGTAGATGGACCCTTTCACTCCTTGGGCTGCTCTTGAAGTCAGGCTGTCATAATGAGCACTTACCTTAAATGTGGGGGTTTGTGTGAGTGTTCTCAATCAGCTGTGGAGACTGTGCATATTTCAGAGCATGCAGCTACAAAACTTCTGCCATTCTGTAGAGATTAAAACTTAGAAGCCATTTATACTTTTACTAGAGAATGTTTCTATGTCAGTGTGGTAGTTTAAAAGGAAAAAAAAAAGGCAATGTAAACAGCATCTCCTGGAAACAAGTATTCTAAATATCATAGAATCATTGAGGTTGGAAAAGACTTCAGTACTTGGTATTCATCTTGTATTTGCAACCTCTGTTCTCCTCTCTGCACTAGATACCTACTATTGTGGACTACAAAGAAGTATTGTCAAACATAGTGTTGCTGGAGAGAAGAACTCTTCACCTTTACAGCTTCATCTGTGAACTGTCACTCTTAAACACAAGTCTTTGTGTGTATTCCCCAGCTCGGCTGGCTGCTGCAGCACTGCTGCTGGCTAAGATCCTACATAAGCAAGGTAAGGAGTCTTTCCTTTAGTGGAGCTGCAGCATGGCCTTGGAGATACTTATTTTTATGCATGTGTGTGTTATTTTGTCTTTAATCAAGATGTCCCAATCACTTGACTGGAGGAGCAGGGAGGGGAGAAGAATTATATAATTGGCTTGGTTGGAAGAGACCTTTAAAATCAAGTCCAACCATTAACCAAACACTGCCAGGTCACCACTAAACCAGGCCTCTCAGCACCACATCTCCATGGCTTTGAAACTCCTCTAGGGATGGGGACTCCACCACTGCCCTGGGCAGCCTGGGCCAGGCCTTGACAATGCTTGCAGGAAATAAATTGTTCCTCAGGTCCAACCTAAACCTCCCCTGGTGCAACTGGAGGCTGTTTCCTCTTGTCCTGTCACCTCTTCCCTGGGAGAAGAGACCAACCCCACCTGGCTCCCACCTCCTTTCAGAGTGTTGTTGAGAGACAGAAGGTCTCCCCTGAGCCTCCTTTTCTGCAGGCTGAACAACCCCAGGTTGCTCAGCTGTTCCTCACCAGATTTGTTCTCTAGACCCTTCCCCAGCTTCATTGCCCTTCTCTGAACATGCTTCAGCCCCCCACTATCCTTCTTGGAGTGAAGGGCCCAGAACTGAACCCAGGATTCGAGGTGCAGCCTCCCCAGTGCTGAGTACAGGGGGACACAGGGTGACAGTTATAGTATTTCAGAATGAAGAGTTGAGTTCAGTCTATTTTACCTCTTAATAGTGATGATGGGCATGAGTATTAACATCAGGCTATGCAAGTGTTGTGTTTAACTGAGACAGTGATTTCTGTACTTAGCTACATCTTCAGTTTGGCAGGTAAACCTATTCCTGAAGCTAACTGTGAACTTGAATGAACTATGTGCAGGTGTAAGCTTGTTATGATCATGATCTTCCATCCCATAGGGGAAAAAAAACAACTGATGACAGAACTACCAAGTTGTGTGAAATGGTAATATGTGTTCTCTCCTCCAGCACACCCCTGGACCAGCCAGCTGGCAGACTGCACCGGTTTCTCTCTTGAAGACCTGTTGCCCTGTGTGCTAAGCCTCTACCAAAAGTGGTAATAGTTCTGGAACTCTTGGGAGGGCACACGAGTACGTGGATTCTAGCTCTTGCAGACATGCTCCATTTATACAGTCAGCCTGTCTCATTGAAGGGGGTGGCTCTGGGAAACTGCCTTGCTCCCCCCTGCCCCAAGGTTCTATTTCTCCCAATTGGTGGTGGCCCTGGCTTACAGAAAATGTGGTGCTCCTCAAGGTTTAACAGGTTTCAGCTTGCCAAACAGCACTGCTTTCAGAAGGCTGCAGCTGGCTTAGTGGTGAGATTCAGAAGGAGTTCAGCAGCAAAAGTAGCTCACTTTTAAAGAGTGCAAGGCAAATATCTTGTTTACCTCAAGGAACAGAAAGAGAATTAAATGCTCATATGCTTAGAATCCAGGTGTCCTTGCTGGTGCTGAAACACCAACCTCCTTAGCGCAGAGCTGAGATGGACAGAGGGAAAGTACTTAAACTGGCAGATTTTGTTAACATTGCTCCGTATAATGCATTCTAAGACTGGGGATTTAATATTTATTTTCAGTTTCCACGATGATGTTCCAAAGGATTATAGGCAGGTGTCCTTAACTGCAGTGAAACAACGATTTGAAGATGAGCGTTATGAAGAAATAGGCAAAGAAAAGGTGGGTGAGGTCTTTTGTCTTCAGTTGCTGATGTCTGACACCCAGAGCAAAAGTAGTCTATGGCAGGGTGTAGTAAACTGCAGTCAATGGGAGGCAGGTTGTAACGTCAGACTTCTGGAGGAGAGAGTATCTAACTTGATAGCTTTAAACCTGGTCTGTGGAACTGTAACTTCTCTGAGTACGAATGGGAAGAACTCACTGGGATTAATTTCTCCTAGAAAATGAATAGTCTCCTTCTGGCTTCTTATTCCTTCTGGGAATCTCACAGTCTAATTCCTAGTGGCTCTCTGATTTTTCAGATGATGAGTTACAGCCAGCTCTGTTCATTGTTGGGTGTGAAGCAGGAAGACCCAGAGCCCTGTCCCATGCACACAAATGTGGTGGAAATCCAGACTTTCCTTAGCTCTCCCTGTGGAAAGAGAACTAAAAGGCCAGTATAACTCATCGCTGTAAATGTCGCTGAAGATTAGCATGAGCCTTTCCTCTGCTATCCTGACATTTCATACTTAAATATTCTCATTTTTTCTACTACCTTTTCCAGCTCTTCTAATAGGTAGGTAAAGAAGACTTGTTTTTTAATGTGACTTGTGGATTTTCTGGCTGCAGGAGGAGGGAAGACAGCATTCAGGATGACAGAGGCAGCTTTGTGACTACGCCCACAGCAGAGCTGTCCACCCAGGAAGAAAGTCTTCTAGATAACTTCCTAGACTGGAGTCTAGATACCTGCTCTGGTTATGAAGGTGATCAGGAAAGTGAAGGCGAGAGAGACGGAGATGGTGAGGAATTTCTTCTTCTTATAAAAATCAGACAAGAGACTTCATACTGTTTTTTCTTCTTTGCTTAAAACTGTTTATCAGGCAACAGAAGCCTGAACTTTCAGCTGAAGATGAGTTGGAAAAACTCTCCCCCTTCCCCTGTGGTTATAACTGTTAAACTATTTTAGAGGTTCTTTCTCTGTACTGCTTCAGAACACGATGAAGGGGTTTGTAGCTGCTTAGATTTCAAAGTGAGACTGTCTCCAGACACCACTCACAGTGGACTGTGAAGGATGCCTGCTCTGTTAGAAACAGAATCTGTTCATTTTGCTGACTCTGGGACTGGCTGCTCACTTGCTGAACTGCTCTTAGTACCTATCCAAAGAGTCTGAGGGTGCAAAAGTTACTGCTTGAAGTGAGGGTGAACGTAGTGCTCCACCCTCCCCTCCATGTGTAAGCAGACAAAGTTTATGCTCTTGCTTGTTCGTTGTTTGGGTTGGTTTTTTTTTTTTCTGCTTGATTCTGTGCTTGGTGTTGTCCAAATGAAAATTAACCTTTTTCTTTCATCACGCTGCAGTGACAGGTCCCAGTGGGATCCTGGATGTGACAGTGGTCTATATGGATCCCATGGAGCACTGCTGCCAGGACTCCAGTGATGAAGACAACCTAGCCACAGAGTGGGCTGGGCCCATGGCTCCACTGAGGGAGGCCAAGCTGCCTGATGCCACTCGCAGCCTTTCAGCATATCTCACCCCAAGAAATCCTACCCTGGAAGGGAGCTCAGGCTACTCTTCTGTCAACAGTGCCAGTCCTACATCTTCTACAGAAGGCAGCCTTGGAATACCTCTCAAACCTACCTCAGCACTGCCTCTGGGCAGTGCCATGAACCGGGAGCTGTGTCTGCCACGTTACCTGCAGTCATGTTTACAGTCAGTCTGTGCTAGGCCAAGCGAGGGCAAGTGTGATAGGAGGCAAGTCAAGCGAAAAAATGTGGCAGGACACAGTGACGAAAGGGTGAACTTGGGCTTCTTAAGCCTCTGACTTCTTCTTGGGCTCTCCCTTTTCTAGGATTCCTGAAAACAGTATTTCTGGTGTAGTTGTACAGGGATGGTAGTGAATAATTGTCAATACCTCCAAAAAGAGCCCTTCCCCTCAACTTTACCTATCTTCTAATTCTGTAGCTCACTTCTGGGCCTTTTCCTTCCTTAATAGCTGCCCTTTTAAAGTATTCCCTGTTGT
Organism: Megaceryle maxima; assembly: GCA_024605025.1. NCBI lineage: Eukaryota > Metazoa > Chordata > Aves > Coraciiformes > Cerylidae > Megaceryle > Megaceryle maxima. The sequence continues at coordinate 43,779 of JANHGN010009861.1, forward strand.
CTGATCCTCTGCAAATTAAGATTCTTCTTCACTTAGGAAACTTTATAGCTCATTTTTGTCATACCTCACCAGTTACTCCTTGGTGGTAGAACTTGTCACAACCCTTGCTTCACTGTGAGGCCTGGCACTGTAAAAGAAAGGAATTGACTTTGGTTCTCAAGTTACTGGATGTAACACTATGCTTGAATTCTTCCACTTGAAAGACCTTTTTACGGCTGTGTTGCCTTTTCCTTCTGGCCAGGTACCATCTCAGCTGGTGCGTCCCTCTTCTATGTATATACTATTTGCTGCACTGATACAAGGTTTTTATGGATACAATTCAAGAGGTAAATGAAGGCTCACTACAGGTCTGAGCTGCTTTTTTACCTACCTCTCAGATGGTTCTAAGCCCTGTTTGCCTCTGGCTCTAATGGCCTTGTTTTCCTTGCCTGAAAAAATCCTCCTTCTGTGCCTTAATGCTTCACTGCCCAATACTACAAGAATGTGATCTCTGTGAACTGTTGGTCTCTGCTGGAACAGTGTGGCCAACCTGCCACCCCCAGCCCAGGGCTCCATTTCCTTCCCTGTCTCGCCCAGTCTTCCTTGCTATTTCCATTCATGCTTCCTCAAGGGAAGCACAAATCACTTGAACACTAGAAGGAGGCAGAAATGCAGTGAGGATAGACAGTTTGTTGTGCTGAAAGCTTGACTTTAAGCCTTGCAAGGACAGCAGGTGCTTTTCTTATCCAAAATGAAACCTGTGCTGCTTCAAGTACCACCTCCACTGACCTCAGCCTAGCAAGCCTGGGCTAAAGCTCCTTCAGCCTGTGACCATAGGAAAACAGCTTTCTCTTCACAAACAGTGAGCATTGAAATACCAAGGTACAAGACTTCCAGGAGACATGACTGAATTTAACACTGGAACTTGACTCCTTGAATTCTCATTCTTTAGAAGTTACTGTGGCAGGTGGCAACAGTTCAGATACAGTGTAGTGACTTTTTTTATAAAAAACTTTTTTTGTAATATAGCTGTCTCCCTGTCTTACTTCAAGGGCTGGTATTATTGCACTGACCTGGGGAAGGAAGAGGATGGTTGGGGATGAAGTCAGAGCTAGTCTGAGCCAAGGTCTTCCACTAAAGTTGCAGCTGAGACTGCCTCTAGGCCAATTTACATTCATATCATAACATTGTTTTGTTTGGAAAAGACCTTCAAGATTATCAAGTCCAACTGTTCCCCTAGCACTGCCAGGTCACCACTAAACCAGGTCCCTCAGCACCACATCTCCACAGGTTGGAAACCCCTCCAGTGATGGGGACTCCACCCCTGCCCTGGGCCAGGCCTTGACAATGCTTGCAGGGAAGAAATTGCTCCTCAGGTCCAACCTAAACCTCCCCTGGTGCAACTGGAGGCTGTTTCCTCTTGTCCTGTTGCTTATTCCTTGGGAGAAGAGACCAACCCCACCTGGCTCCAAGCTCCTTTTGGTAGTTGAGTGAGAGTCTCCCCAGAGCCTCCTTTCTGCAGGCTGAACAACCCCAGGTCCCTCAGCTGCTCCTCACCCGACTTGTGCTCCAGCCCCTTTGCCAGCTTTGTTCTCCTCTGGACATGCTCCAGCCCCTCAACCTGTAAAGTCAGGAGCAGCTGGGAGAACACCCTGCACAAGTAGCATAGGGCTCAAGCCCCCCTTTCAGCTCCTCAGAGCCCAAAGAAGGGCCTCGAACACGCCAATTAACCAACAGCGAGCAGCCTTTACTGCATGTCCACAACATTTATTACAAAACTATGTTTTGCGAACTCCAGTTAAAAAAAAAAAACAACAACCAATGTCCCTGATTTTCACCTTTCTCCTGCTGACTACACCGCAGTTCTCCAGCCCCTGCTTAATGAGTGACTTGCCATGCAGGAGTGTCTTCACATTAACTTGTTACAGCAGCAGATCAAAATTCAGCATTGAGTCACATTAAAATTGCAAGGAAACACTTATAAAAACCTCGCTCCATTCTAAAACAAGAACAACTTTAGGTAAAAAGTTAAAATATCTTCACAAAAGGCCTTGCACTGCAGCAAGCTTTGAACTCTTCCTGTGCAATCTTTCTTGATCTGAAAAGGCACAAATGGGGAACATTAATCAATTGGGTTCCTTTGCAGAGAGGGAATCAGGTGCTGAGGAGGTTAACTCCGTGTTCTTGGGGCTTGCTGTTTAATCCAGCAGCCTTGGCTAATGCAGTCCAGGACTGAAACCAGATCTCTGTCAAGGCTCAATCCTTGACCCACCCACCTACAGCAGCCCAGGGCACAGGAACAGGTAGGCAGCTCTGTGCTGTTCCCACACTCACAGTCCACCAGACCAGGGCTTTCTGCTCCTGCAACCCCAACTACCACCACTTACTTAGGGCACCATTTTGATATCCACAGAGTCATAAGGAGAAGCTTTCATCTTCTCCAGTTGCTTCTTGAAGAGCTGCCGCAGGACCTCATAGTCAGGCTTTTCCTCATACTCTAGGGCCATGACTTGCTGCAGGTAGCTCTGCAGGGCACCTGCAAAACCAAGGAATATTAGTGCATGAAGGAGCACAACCACCCCAGCTGTCCTTAGAAGGTGGTGTCACAGCCTTCTTGGCCTCCCTGGATACAGCTCGCCCACCTGCCTTGGCCAGTTCCAGAAAGGGAAAACAAAACCAAAAGGCTAAGAGAAGAACAAAGACGGGATGGGGAGTTGACCTCTCACCCCAAATACTGCATTTTTAAAGCCACCAGAATACTTTCCTCTCTGGTGAGGCTCATGAATACAGATAATAAATAGGTGGCAACCCTCCTTGCTTTGCTGTCAAGAAAACAAGGGATTTGTTCACAGGAGCCTGTCACCCAGTCTGTGCAATGCTTGGTCACCACTGCCAGTGGAAGCCATCCTGAACAAGCACCCCAGCACAAAGAAAGGTCTAGCTTCAGGTAGTCAGTCCTCCTTCCCCAAGTCCAACTGCCATGGAGAGCAAGCCCATACCTGGAATGGATCTCTGCCTGAAGCACAGTTGGAGAAGGCATTTCACATCTCTTTTGTACCTGGAATAACCAGTGCAGAGTGGTGTCAGATGGGAAGCTAAGGAGCAGGCACCTGAACAGCCTGTATTGGCAATAAGGACAATAAATAAAATTTAAAAAGACTGAATTCAGATGGCCACATTCCAAATGGTGCAGAAATCAGGGCTCATCAAACACCCTTTGGTCAGGCTCAGCCTTTACAGAGGGATTTGCCCACATCCCAACAGTGTATGACTGAGTGATTTCAGCCACAAAACCTCCCTCATTGAGCATTTCTGCCGAGCATTTCCCAAAGGAGTAGCAGATTTCTCCTACTTTTCCTTTTTCTCCATCACAATTTCTACTTTGTCCAGCTCATCAGACCAAGGCAAGAAGCCACAGAGCCATTTTAGAAGACAGTAGCCAAGAGACTCCAAGTCACTCCGGCGAGATGGTCCTGATGGGAAGGAAGAGATGTTCACACATGAGAAACAGTTTTGAGAGCCACCCCAGAAGCAGCCCAGGCTAGCACCTCTCCTTTCAAAGGCAAGTAAGGACTCCACACCCACTGCACAACCTTTTAAGTCTCTATTTGAGGTGCCCCTTCTTGTAAAACAGGCAGCCTCATGAAGGGCACATGTCTAAAGAGCAAGAAATAGAACTTCATTAATATGTGCTCTAGCATGTCAATTCTTCTGGGAGCCAGCTAATTCACTCAGCTGAGGAATCACCTCCCAGCCTCTGGAGGAAGATTTGCCCAGTCCGAACACTGGGAGACGACAGTCACATCCCCATCAGGAAATGAACTGGCTAATTTAAATGCCTTTCCAGCTCTCAGTGCTTCAAGGTCAGAGCTGAGCCTGATGCAAACGTGTTTTGGGCAGGGATCCAGTCTGGCTTGAAGCAGATCCCTGCTCAGCCAGCACAAAGCAGCCCCATTTTCTATTCCTCACACAGTTGCAGTAGCCAAGGCTCCAGATGGAACAGGAACATATCTGCCTGCACATATTGCTGCAGTCACCAAGTCACCTGGCAAGTCTCAACACCAGCCCAGAGCAAGGCACGAGGAAACAGCCCAAAGAGGAACTCAGTTCCAGGTGCATGTGAACACCTGGAAAGCAGCAGTAACAGAAACACCATCGGGAGCCCCTGGCATGGTAACTTTGAGCTGAGCTTTGAGGTGAGGCTCACCTGCTCCCTTGTGGCTGTCCACACTGATAAACTCGACCGTGCCTTCATGAGGGGTCCTGCTGCCTTCACGCTGAGCCACGTGCTTCCCTCCTGGGCAGTAACGGAATGCGTAGCAATAGCCTGCTAGGGTCACCTAGAAGACATCAAGGTCTGAGCGTCCACAGGGCGTGAATTCTGCTTCCAGCATAGCCTGCGATCCTGCGCCGCAGCGCAGACCACGCTGCTCCCCTGCCCAGCAGCAGGAGCCGGGGTGTTGCCCCATCCTGTTTCACGAGCCCACCTTCGCTGCTGCTCCCTCACAGCGCTGTTCCTGCTCCCTACCTGCGTGAGGTCTTCTGGGTTCAGATAGATGTTCTCAGCGGTGACATCCCCATGCACATACTCATTTTCATGAATGTACTCCAGGCAATCTAGCTAGGAGTAAACAGAAGAGGTGAACATATCAGAACCATGCAGACTCCACCAGCACCCTGCCTATCACTGAGCTGGACTCCCCAGCTCCCTGCAGCTGTGGGGAGGAGCACAAAAACCATCATGTCTCATAGCCTTTAATTTTCAAGTGTCAGGTTTCTCTTCTTCTTACCCCAGAATCCTTCAAGGTGACCTACTGAACAAAAGATGCTACTCAAGTTTAAAACAGGCTTGAGAGATGCTACTTGGAGACTGCAACAACCCCCTGGATCAGCTTTAAAACCCCTTTGAAAGATCCAGAAGAAAGCTATAGGTCTTTTCTGAAAAAGTCTCGTAACAAGTGTTGATTCTGTACTTACCAGCCGGACTACAATCTGAAAAGCTGCTTTCTCCTTCAGTAGGTGTAAACCATCATTCAGGACAGACTGCAGAGTCCGTCCTAAGTCAGAGAACACCAAAAACCTACAAGACACAAGGGCTTAGCATGTAGGAATACCTACCCAATTCAGAAACCCTGCAACAGACACTCACCAAGTGATCCACCTGGATTAGACCCCCCCCTTCAACTCCAGGCTTACCCAGGCAAACAACCCAGGCAACTTTTGAGAACAGAAAGCTTCTCGAGAAGGGGAGACATACTGATTACACATTGCAGATATACAGCTTGAGTCCCCCCTTTGTGTTCAGTTTAAAAGGCAACAATAAGGTGCCCTGTGGCCTGAGGGGCAGGGCAATGACTTCAGTAAGCAACAGAAGGACTGAAGGAAACATGGTAATGCAAGAGGTCAACCCCTTGTTAATAAATGAGATAGGAGCAGTGCACAAGGTTGTGAGTCCAGGGGAAATTGAGAAAAGGAATAGCAGACAGCAAAGAGATAAGACAGAAAGCCCAAGAAGATGGCAGTTGTGGACAAAAGAGCCATGCCCTTCATGGAGCCACCTCACCTGTAGCTATCTGCATGCAGTCCAAAGCCAACGCAATTGGGGATTCCAAGCAACGGCACAGAGTGCCACTTCTTCCACTTCTCCACTAGAAGGGGAGAGAAGAGGACAGGGTGCGGCAGACACTGATAAGGAGCTCCAGAAGGAAGGAGCCCAGTCAGGGATGCCCTTTCTCCGAAGGCCTGCTCTGCCCAGGGCAGCTGGAAGCCTCTCTCATATGGATTCTGTCCCAGAAACGCTGGGTTATTGGCACATCAATGCACAGAGCACTGCAGAGCAAGAGAAAGGCAGATCGGATGTTGGGAATACAGAGCAGGCCACAGCATGTGGTTGCTACAGGGCAAAACAGAAGGGGGAGAGAAAGAGGGATGGTCCTCCCAGAAGTTTGGCCTTCCTATGAATTCCTCCATCACCACTGCCCATGTTCTCTTTGCTCTTGCTTGGGTTTTTGGGTCGATGGAGAGCAGCTGACAGAAATGCGAGTGGAAGGGGCACAGAAGTGAGAGGGAGCCATGGCAGGTCAGGCTGCAGAGCTCGACAGCCACCAGGGAGATCAAGACAAAGCATGGGTAGAACAAGAAAGCTTCCAAATGCCAATACTGTGGTGCACTAAGACAAGTATACAGAGACTCCTGGGAGATAAGGCTCCCAGATGAACTTCTCAGCACCCTGGCACCAACCAAGCAGTGATTTATTCTATCCTGGCCTTCTGAGAGACACAGCAGATGACCGAGGGGTGCCAGTTTTCCTAACAAACAGCTTGGCCCTTGACCTTCCCAAGAAGCACCAACCTGTTCCTGCCTTTGCAGCTCGCTGGAAGAAGTTCTGTTCATTGTAAATCTTGCCATCTTTGACATCCTAAAAGGAACAGGAAGGAGGAGTGTTACTTCAGCCCCACACATCCTGCTAGAAAGGGAAACTTGGGCAAGATTGCTACAATACTGCCTCACTCACTTTAAAGAAAGCAACAACCTCCCCAAGAGCCACAGCAGACAAAACAGCCTTTCTGCTTTGCTGTGTGAGTTGCTGAAAATCAATAAACAGAATTTCCATTGCAGAACAGCTCCTGCTGGAAACTACATGTTTTTGGAGAAGCCAGGCTATTGGCAAGTGCCTAGAAAGCTGGCTCAGGACTCCAGCAAGAACCACTCCTTGATTTCAAAACATGCTCTGGCCTTACAGAGTCTCTCAGTGCAGGTTTATCACACCTATCATGTTCTAACCTCTCCAGTTTTCCCAGACTTCAGCAGAGTCTGCGCACTCTTGCCACACAGGAAAAAAAGTAGGTCTGACATTACTGAATCAAGATCTCCACTGTACACCACTAAATTCAGTTTTGGAGGTTACTGAGCCTGGTAAATCAAACGGGAAACCTGGGACGAAGGCTTTTCGGGTTTGTTTTTTGTTTTGGTTTTTTTTGGGGTTTTTGTGTGTGTGTGTGTGTGTTGGGGGGGGTTTCAATCCTCATATCTATTTTCTTCACATCTTTAGTGGAAGAGCCAACTTCTACTGAAACCCAAGTGTGATGCTCCTAGGAAGTTATATCCATCTCTTAAGTTGGGAGGTGCCTCTGTGACCACAGATTCCCTGGACACTCTTGGCCAAACAAGGACAAATGGGTTGGGCCCTGGACACACAGTACACTCTGCACTATTCCTTACCCAAACAGATCAGAACTCACTAGTTTGAGGGAGTATCTTTGCTTTTGATGACAGGTTCCAGATGCTGACTGCACTGTGGAAGGATGGAACAGATGCGGTTACAGGAGCACAGAAGAGAGACACCAGCAGCATCAGCAGCATCAACAAACACAGCCTGTGACACCTGCTTTTACTTATCCCCTGCTGCTTTCACTAGGTCTTTGCACAAGCATCCTCTGCAACAGCATCTTCCCAGGGTACTACAAAACCATTCTTACCTTGCTCCTGAAGCACAACACCCCTGAAATGCTTCGAGTGCGGTTCTGCTTAAGTCACAGAAACACCTAGGCAATGGCTACAGTACTGGGGTGCTTTGAAGGTGGTACATAAAGAACAAATCATTAGTAGATCTAAGGCATCTCAAAGGCACCCCCAATTTGCTGAGCAATCCCTCCAGCTCGCTTTCCTATGTGTCAGGTCTGTAAGAAATGCTAAAGTCCCTTCTGCTTTGCATGGATGTTAGAGCTGTATGTGCTCTTCCCTCTCCGGAAACTTTTGCACCCATTCCCTGGCCTCAGAATAGTTCCTCTTCTCCAGCTCTTAGACTAGACACCAGTTATCTGCTGCTTGTCACCCAAAAGGTGCTTCTATAAAAGTACTATAATAACAAAAACATCTTCTCTTTTTCTACCATCTCATCTTTTTAAAGACATAGGTGGATGCCCAGACTTTATCATGTAACAGCATAAATACTTAAAAAGAAACTAAAGTCAAATATCAGGCAAATGGAGAAAATTCCTCCTGAACAAGTGTCTCCCAGTTAACAACAGAGGACAAGATCAAAACCTTTCCTTTGGGCATTTACACCTGGACTGCAGAGAAAAGAGCAGCAGTCACTAAACAGTTGATAACTAGCTCCGGTGATTTAGCTGCTTCCTTCTGCCCCCCCCCCGACAGGCTGAGAAACCCAGGCTGGCTTTTAATCACCAGTGACACCACCACCAACACCGGGACTCCTGTACAGTGCTGGCAGCGTTTAGGTTTTGAACCTAAAGACCAAGAAAAGGAAGCATGGCCCCAAACCACTCGGGTTCCGTCAGGTCACGGAGCAGCCCAGCCTCGCTCGGTCCTACGCCGATGGCAGCGGCGGGAGCCCAGCCGGTCACTGCCGCCCCAGGGCACACCCGCAGGCTGCCATCACCCCGCTCCGCGCCTCTGCTCTCGGCGGACTCGGGCGGTTTAGGGATGCCCCGGCAGGGTGTCCAGCCCGACAGCCCGGGGCAGGCGATGCCGCAGCAGGGCCCGCTCCCGCCCGCCTCGGCCCGCGCACTCCGTCCGCTGCCTCCCGGGAAGGCCGGGCCCGCTCACGGCACGCGCGCCCGCCCTGGACCCCACAGCACCTTCGTACAGCAGCCCGCAGCCGCCCTGCTCCAGGAGCCGGAGCAGTCTCCATCGCCTGCTGCCCTGGTCCGTGAGGACCGCCTCGGCCGGGAGCGGCACCACCGGGCCGGGCCGCGCCTTGCGGGGCGAGCGGCAGCTGGGCCCCGCTGCCACCGGCGGCCGAGCTGGAGAAGCCCGCGGGGAGGCCGCGGGGCTCTGGACCTGCTGCCGCGGAGGGGCCGGCGCTGCCGGCTCCGTGTCCTCCTCCTCCTCCGGCGGCGGGGGCAGCCTCTCTCCACAGGCCGGGCAGAAGCGGAAAGCGGGCTCCACGCCGCGCCCGCACTGAGGGCAGAACCGGTTCACCCTGCGGAGACAGCGGGGACAGCCGTCAGCGTGAGCCCTCCCGCTCCGCTTCTCCCAGCCCGCCACCGCCACATCCACCTCGGGGAGGCGCAGCCCGCCTCAGGTCCCAGCTGCTCCGGCGCCGCTCCCGCCGACCCGCGCCGCCCACGGCCCCGCCGCCCGCGGCCCGGCATCGCCATCGCACCGCCGGGAACCGCGCCTGTCCTGCGCAGGCGCTGGCCCCGCGCAGGCGCTGCCCGAGAGGCACTGGGGATCGCGGCGGGACACCGAGCGTCGGGCTGGGACGGGCGAAGGGGCTGATCCGCGGCGGGGGCGGGCGGGTCGCTCTTGGCTAGCCTGGGCCGCGGCTGGGGGAAGGAGCCCCCTCTGGGGGGACTGGCGACCCTGGTGACGTTCTCAGGGCTCCTTCGGGCAGCAGCAGGCGGTGACCCCCGTGCTTCCCTCCGGGGTCCGGCTGTTAGCTTGTTATGCAATAGACGACATCAGCAAGCTGCTTGAAAGCGACCTCAGGGCTGCAGAACAGGTTCTCAGAAGTTAATGAGTGCCAGAGTTAATCAGCGGCGTAGGGCTGGGAGGAGTAACTCTGGGTGTTCAGTGTGTGTGTCCATATAGGCCATCCCTCGTGTACATTGAATGCTGATAACCCTCAAGCAGGCGCCGATATGTTATCATTAAAGAAGCGCAGGTGGACTTGAGCTTTCCCTTCTGGTGGGGTGAGGCAAAGTTTGATTGGGGAGGGTTCAAAGCAGGCACCCTGGCACACAGGTCCTCCCGGCTCAGGGGAGAATGGGACAGGTGAGGTGTGGACAGGGTAGTTTCTTGTCCCGGAGAACATCTCAGCTGTAACAACATTGCTTTTCCAAATCTGTCTCAGTGAGCCGTGTGAACACCATGGCCATGGGGCGCAAATGGGAGTGAAGAGAACTGGAGGACAACAGCTCATGCAGTGAAGAGCCAAGTGGTAGTGCTTGGTCTCACGAAAGCTTAATGGGGAACAAGGAATGAGTTTTTTGTATGGCTGATGAGGAGAGCAGCAGCGGAAGGCAGAATAAAATAACACATGGGGTATCAAACCCATGTTTGAGCACCCAGCTGAGCTCTGGGGCTTGGAAGAGGCATCCCAATACCTTCCCAATCCCTCCAGACCCCGGAACGTGTTCCTAAGCACACAGCAGAGTCCCAGCAAAGCCAAAACTCTGCCAAATGACACTGGGAGGCTGGAAAATTTCAGATTGGTTTCTGCAGCCTGTTGCTGGGATTTTTCTCTGAAGCACGTGGATGCTGTCAGGAGCGACAGGGTAGGTTGGTTGGGTTCTCGTGTTCCTTCCCATCACATTCATCAGGCCACGGGGCTCTACAATCACTCTTTTTCATTTCCCTGGCATTGCAGGTGGCAGCAGGGCGCACTGAATTTCTCACCTTCACTGTCACCCCCCACTGCACGGCATTGTCTTTAGTTCCAGTAATTCCCACACCCCATACAGGTGCAGACAGCAATTCCTTTGGGAATCAAATCATTCCCTTGGAACTGTGACAGAAAAGAAGCAGTCCTTCTTCATCAAACTGGTTTGAATTTACCTTTACAGGCTGGCTCATGGTGGTATTGTGTTTCCCCTAAGTTCCTGAATCAAGATCAACAGTCATTGTACTAAAGCCCTCCGTGGTGACTGGTGGCACTGTGGGGAGTGCATCATTTCAGCAAGGATTTATGAAGCCTGGCAGTTGCTGTTTTATTTATTTGGTTGGTTTTTTTAAACTTTTTAACCTGCTGTTAATTCATGATCATAGCTCTATAATTTCATTGGTGGTTGCCTAGGGAACAATGATCGTAACCTGATTACATTCAGTTTGGGCAGGGAACAATTCATTCAGTAAATAGAAATGCAAGGTGCTTTAAAAAGTCAAACCCCATAAAGACAAGGAGAGCTCTGAGAAAAAAACGGTGATGGGAAAATTGTGGGAAAAGACAATTCTTTAAGAATGATTTCCAAGAGCTACCAAGCTGGCATCACAGAAGAGAAACCCCCACCCTACTTCAGTGGCATATTGAAAGTAATAATCCACAATAAAAAAAGGAAGGCATAATAAATGTGTGAAAGGGGAAAGAGCGCTTTTTTCCACTTCATAAACAGTAATTTGCATCAGCAGTGTGGCAGGGCAAGCTGGGACCCTGCAAGTACACTGCTGGGGATTGTGCCCATGGGCATTGCACTCTCTGCCTGAGCTCAGCACCCTCTTTCCTGTCTCAGGCATTGAAAGCCAGACCAGATTTTGGGCTGCAGAGGGGGACCGGTTCCTGGAAAACCTCTGGAGAGCAGGATGGAGCAGATCCCAAGGATGAGCTTTCCTGCTTTGAACCTTTAGGCTCTCAAGCCCCATGGGTGAGTGTGGGAGTCCCTGGCCCAGAGCTACTCAGGTGCTGCTGGTGTCCCAAAAGGCTGTCAGGGCACACAGGATTGGGGCGAGGGATTGGGGAGTGCCTGGGGCTGGTCCTGGGGCAGGTACCAGGCTCTGGACACTGGGGAAGTGCCACCAGGCCAGGGTGCTCAGCACAGCTGCAGCAGGGTAAGACCAGGGTGGGGAGACCTGGTCTTCAAAGGATCAAACGCTGAGTCATCAGAGCAAGTGACAGGGATCTTGTACTTGTCCCAGGAGTGGCCTGTGATCATCTTGGACTTGCTGCAGCCCTCTGTACCCTCTCCTGTTCCCTTTTGAATCCATTTGCACACGATCTCTGCAGCAGAGGCAGCCTCCCACAGTGCGGCAATGCACGGCTTGGAATGTGCTTCCTGTTGTTCTAGAATCATAGAATGACAGAATCCTTCTGGTTGAAAAAGACACTAAGATCATAGAGTCCAACCATTAACCCAGCACTGCCAGGTCACCACTAAACCATGGCCCTCAGCACCACATCTCCATGGCTTTGAAACCCCTCCAGGGATGGGGACTCCACCACTGCCCTGGGCAGCCTGGGCCAGGCCTTGACAATGCTTGTGGGGAAGAAATTGTTCCTCAGGTCCAACCTAAACCTCCCCTGGTGCAGCTTGAGGCCATTTCCTCTTGTCCTATTGTTTGTTCCTTGAGAGAAATGACTGACCCCATCTGGCTCCAACCTCCTTCCAGGGAGTTGTTGAGAGCGAGAAGGTCTCCCCTGAGCCTCCTTTTCTCCAGGCTGAACAACCCCAATTACTTCAAACCAGATCCAGACCTGTGGTGTTCCTTGAATCTCTGTTTTAGGAAATGATGAAAATATTCTTTATTCTTTCATTTTCCCCCTTTGAGTGACCCCTTACCATGTAGGTTCCTCCCCCATGGCCCTGTCAGGCTGTGGTGTGCACTGAGTCTCTCCTCGATAGGAGCTGCTTCATCTGCCTGCTCAGCTGCTCCTGTGCCTTACCCCCCTGCCCCCCGGGAGCCTCCCCAGCCATGCTCACACATCACAGCAATCCCAGCAATTCCTCCCTCACTCCCTTTTCCCTTGGCTACCAATGCAGAGCGTGCAGGCGAAGCACCTGTACGGGCTCCAGCAGTTCTTTGTGAACTGCAGAGCTCACTTAGGAGCCCAGTGCTGGGTACACACAGGGTTACTTTTGTGTTCTCTTGAATTTAATTGCATTGAATTGCATTTGATGTCTGCTCAGCTGCTTGATGTTGTGCGATCCCTTTCCAGCTTTTCACAGCTTTAGATTTGACCACTGAAACACTACACAGCATCAGCAAGACCTGCTCTCTTTAATCGATTAGCACAGGTCTGGCACAGATCTGTCCATTTATTCCTTGTCTCCTAACTTTTAAGCACTTCGTTTACAAGCAAAATCTCACCATTAATCCACCATAGTGTCCTGAAGAGCTTTTATAGCCTTCACCACTTATCCTCATGTAAAACAGGCTGCCCTCCTCTCCCCACCAGCACCGCAGCCACCACAGAGCGTTTGATCTGGTCCTGCCAGCCTGCTTTTTTAATGTCCCTTTGCTCTGGCTTTCTCATTCCTTTATTAAATGGATGGAGTGATGGATTTACCTCAGGATGATTCCCTGCCCCACTGTCCATTCATCTCACCCACTGTCCTCCATTTAAAACCCCTCCTACAATGGTTTTAATTGCTAATTTTAAATACTAGCTGGGCTAGTATCCTGGCTCTGTTTTCCTTTAGCTAGAGCTCACCTTTCCTGGAGATGTTCCCTCTGTCACAAAGGTTCTCTAGTTCTTTTCTAAGCCAAAATCCAACCCACATAGCCAGCAGCTCTGCCTGCCCTGGATCCAGCTTCCTCTAAAGCTGTTTTTTAGGTGAATTTTTGACTCTTTATTCTTGGAGGAGGGAAATGCCTAAACTTTTAGGAAAAGACCTGTCTCCTCTGGCCTTTGTGTGGTGAAGATGGTTTGTGCTGCTGTGCCCACCAGGAACTTCCAGGCAGCTGGGATGGCAGTGGAAAGTTCCCTTTCTCCTCCCGTTGGGGATCTGCTTGGTGTTATGTCTCCCTTATCTCACCCCTGTCTTCTCAGCAAGGCTGCCAGCAGCCTGAGCATGTGACTTATTGTATTTATTTGCTGGCAAAGATCTATGAGCTTGACAGAGTGCCCAAAGCTGCCAGTTCTTCAATTGCTCTTAATGAAATGAGGCTCTTCCTTTGCATTTACACACTTCTTTGATCCTGAAGTGAAGTGATGCCGTTTGCACAGTGGTGCTACAGTCCCAGGAGAGCCCTTGGGAACCTTTTGGCTCCAAACAGCCAGTTCCAATCCAGCAGTCATGAGAGGTCCTGGCTGTTGGCCCAGGAGAGGTGCCGGCACACCTGCGGGAGATGGCCGTGGGGACACCAGCTGCCTCTCTGGGGTGAAGGGACAACTGGCCCGTCCTTGTGCATCAGCTGGGTAGTGCTGGCACAGCCTGCCCGCATGTGTCCTGGGCTGTGCTGCCTCCCCAGCTCCATCCCTCACCTCTCCAACAGCAGCAGGATGTTCACCCAGGCACAGAGGAGCAGCGGTAGCATATGTTTCCAGCCATGTCTCCTCCATGCTGGTGGTGCACTGGGGTCCATCAAGGGCACTGAGCTCTGTAACCTCCAGTGGGGACACAAGGACCGACCAGAGACACCCTGAGGACACTTTTGTGGGAGGCTGGTGTGGCCAGAGACTGCACCAGCTTCCTGAAGGGCTCCGACAGGGAAATCATGCTTCAAGGAGGGCAGGGATTGGGAAGAGCAGCAGGGGATCCTGGAAAGCTTCCTCTATGCTGACCTTCCTAGCCCACAGAAATCTTCCTGTGGCTGAGGACTGCAAGGGAAGTCTGTCTTCCCTGCACATCTCCCCAGTGCTTCCAGAGCAGAAGAACACACTGGGAGACTCCAACCTTGCAGCCAAGGCTGGGTGTCTATGAAGCCAGCATGTCTGGGACACAAGGGACAAGGCAGAAAGGAGCCCAAGAGATCTGTTCCTTACCCCAAGAAGCACCTGCACTGGGCAAGGCAGCAAGGTCACTTCATTCTCTCTGGGACCCTCTCCTCCCCAGGCCCCTGCAGTGATCTCACAGGCAGGCTGAGAAGTGGAACCTCTTCACCACCACACCATTACTAAGGGTTCCATGGGGGATGACCTGCAGCAACCCTTCGGAAGCAATAAGCACACATTTTTCTGTAGAGTAAGACCAGATGGGACCCCCCCATCCCTTCTGCTTTTATGCAGCTGGTATTCCCAAGAAAAATGGTTGTTCACAGCCCACCTGGCTGTGTAGAGTAGCAAGAATTCGAGCATTTCTGTGCACACACACACTCCCCTTCTACAGCAGCAAACCCTTGATGTTGCAAAGCAGGGACCATCTTCTGGTGAGTCTAGGGGAGCAGAAGGTGCCGGATCTGCTCCCCCACTTCCATGGGAACCATCATCGTGGTGTTTCCGTCCTGGGCAGTGGCACTTGAGGGTAAAAAATGCTAGTCCCAGGATTGCACCATCCAGCACTGCAGTGAAGTTAAGGAGTGGGAAGAAACTAGGACAAGATGGAAAACACTCTCAGCAGCAGTTGGTGTGTTTGTCCCTTGCCCAGCAGATCACAGGATGTGGTGTCCAGGGAAGTCCTCACTACATGTACCTGAGCCACCAGCTGCCCTGGAGGAAGGTGCTGCAAGGCATTACGGGATGTCTGCCCGGCTCAGACTCCCTCCCACCCTCGCAGGGAGCAGCAGGGAGCAGGAGGCGTGGATGGAGGATGAGGAAAAACACAGAGGTGGTTGCACAGACAACAGTAGTGAACCTCAACCAAAGTCCTTGCCTGGATACTGCCAAGGAGGGGGAGGGCCATGTGGAAAGCAGAGGAACTGTAGGAGAAATTATTTAGCAATATTCCTCTTCTCAACATCTGTAGTTTTCTGCTGGCTACAGGGGGTGAGAAGAGGAGCCAGCGTACCCTGTGCCAGGTTGAGGCCATGAGCTGCCATGGCTACACTGGGCACTCGCTGGCACATTCTCCCCTGCAGCACCCCTGCCAACCTGTCCTACATTTTAGTTGTTGTTTGGATGGTGAAGGGGAGGCATTGCCTCAGTGGGCAGACAATATGGTTTCCTGATGCCATCCAGCACCTTTTAAACAGGTTTAACCCAAAAAGCAGGTATGGGGTGGGCAGGGCTGGGGTTTCTGAACCAGGCAGAGGAGCTGGAACAGCATGATGGGTGTCCCCACTGGTGGTGATGGGGTGGCCCCAGTAGCCACCCACTGGGAATAACCTCTAGGGAGATGGGGGTGACAACGGCCAAGAAGGGAAGGTGGTGGAATAGAGCTTGAGCCAAGGATCTCAAGGACACAACAGACACCAGCAGGTAGCAGGAGTGGGGTTGGTGGGCTTGGCCTGTAGCACAGGGGCTGATTGTCCCTTTCAGATGCTGGTGGGAGACCTCAGAGAGGGACGACCCCAAGCAACCACCCCCCAGCAGCCTGATACCTGCTGCCCTTTCCTGGCAGCATCCCGTGGGTTTCTCCTATGTTCATGCCCAGTCCATCACTACCCCATCTCCTGAACATTTCCCATCCTGGGTGCAAGCTGACTCATTGCTATGACACTGCACCTCGTTGCAACATCACCATCTTCTGTTCTAGGAGCCATGAGGAGCCTGTAAATACTTTCTTTGGCAAGGCTTTTGTTTTGATCTAATCACTCAGCTTCCTTCAAAGGCAGACACAGAGAGGAACTGTGTAAGGCAACAGGGAAGTTCACAAGGAGGCGGCTGCAATTGGGGAGGATCAAACCCAGACTCAAGCAGGGGTGTGGACAGGAGGCTCTGGCATGTCACCGCAGGCACTGACTGTCCCAGATCCTCCCCAGGACCATAGTCACCTATGACCATGCAACTGGCTGCAGGTGTCATCTGAGATGGGGCCAGTGAGCAC
The DNA here is from genome assembly GCA_024605025.1 of Megaceryle maxima. Taxonomy (NCBI): domain Eukaryota; kingdom Metazoa; phylum Chordata; class Aves; order Coraciiformes; family Cerylidae; genus Megaceryle; species Megaceryle maxima. The sequence goes on from JANHGN010009861.1 coordinate 60,080, forward strand.
CAGGGTGCAGACTTGGGGTGAGACCTTCATCACAGAGTCACAGAATGGTGGGGGTTGGAAGGGACCTCTGGAGATATGTTGTCCAACTCCCCTGCTCCAGCAGGGTCACTCAGAGCAGGGGGCCCAGGATCACATTGTTCAGGTGGGTTTGGAATCTTTCCAGAGAAGGAGACTCCACAACCTCTCTGGGCAGCCTGGGACAGGCTCTGCCACCCTCACTGTTCACATGGAACCTCCTGGGTTCCAGTTTGTGCCCATTGCCCCTTGTCCTGTCACTGGGCACCACTGACAAGAGTCTGGCCCCATCCTCTTGCCCCCCATGGTCCCTTTAACTACTGATCAGCATTGATGAGATCCCCTCTCAGGCGTCTCCAGCTAAACAGCCCCAGGGCTCTCAGCCTTTCCTTGGCAGAGAGATGCTCCAGTCCCCTCAGCACCTTCATAGCCTCCTCTGGACTCTCTCCAGTGGTTTCTTGTCTCTCTTGAACTGGGGAGCTCAGAAGTGGACCCGATACTCCAGAGGTGGCCTCACTAGGGCAGAGCAGAGGAGGAGAACCTCCCCTGACCTGCTGGCCACTCTTCTGAATGTACGCCAGGAGACCATTGGCCTTGGCCACGAGGCCTCATTGCTGGCTTGTGGGCAACTTGTCCACCAGCACTTCCAGGTTCTTCTTCACAGAGCTGCTCCCCAGCAGGTCAATCCCTCCCCTGTACTGGTGCAGGGGCTTATTCTTCCCCGGCTGCAGGACAATACACTTGTCCTCTCTGAAGGTTGCAGCAGGATGCTGCCAACATTGTGACAAGAGATGGGGGAAGGCAAGTGGAGACGTGATGAGCCCTCAGCCGGGCTACACTCAGTGGGAAAGCACATGCTGTCCCCATGTCCAGCCAAGCTGCATTATTCACGTTTCAAAGTGCACGTGCGGCTCTGAGGGATAGCAACTTGCTGAGCTGGATGGGATCCCTCTTTCCTCTGAGCCCACTAATAAGCTTTGACAGACGCTGCTAAGCTGATGAGTGTGAGCAGGAGAGCTTCACTGTGGGCTGGTGGTTGCTGGGTTGTCCCTGGAAGACAGGCTTCACCTACACTAGTGTCTGTGGAATTAGCTGGGTGAGTGTGAGGACATGGCTCCCAGCTGTGGCTCTGCAGATGGACACCAGGTCTGTGCATCTCCCAGCATAGCCCAATGCAAGGTGGGACCTCATCACAGGCCACCCAGTAGGGACACTTCTGCAGCCAACGCATCCAGTGCAGCAGCAGCACCCTCCAAGCAGAGCACAGCTGGTGGGGAGAGACCCAGCAGGCGATGATCCAGGGCCAGAGCCACAGTTATAATTCCCAGTGCCCTGGGATGACAAACCTCAGCTTTTGCCAGTGATGGGACCAAAGTCACCGAGGAGGTGAGAGGGGTCCCCCCTTCTGGCTCCATGAGTCTCAGGAGTGCAATCACAGGGGCTTACTCTCCATTCATACACAGCTGTTTTTACAGACGATTTTTCTGCTTCCCTCTCTCCCTTACTGGGACAGATTCACCCTTGACCCCATTCTTAGTTTATTTTCTCCTCTCTGGGGCACAGCAGATGACTATGAAACCACAGGATTGAAAGCTGGCAGGAGAACACCATCTCCAAAGCAGCCACGCTCAATGTGCTCATGGGCAGCAGCATTCACACACCCCCCTCCCCCCTTCTCTTTATAGCATGGATAAAGGCAGCGGCTCGCGGCTGCTCCTCTCCCCTGACTGCCATGGCCTGGAGGATGAAGGTCACCCTGGCACCTTGCACACCCCAGGAACTTTGTGGCACCAGGCAACCACCCGAGGGGTATCCCATGTCCCTGGTCATGCAACAAGGCTGTGCTGAGCCCTGATCTCCTTGTCCTTGTCCCCATCCCTTCTCCCCACCCTCCTCCTCCTCCCTCTCCTGTGACTGCCCATGGCAAACTTTCCCCACTTCTGTGTTCCCAGCATCAGCAGCCAGCCTCCCTCCTCCAGCCCCTTCACCTGCCAACTTGGCAGTGGCAGCAGGAGCAGCAAGAGCTGGGCAGGGCTGGCAGCCACTGGCCTCCACCAACCCCCTCCTCTGCCGGCACTTTCATCCTTATCTGGAAAGTGCCACTCGGTAGCACCTGGAGTGGGCCTGAGTGCGGCGTTCCCACCGGCGTTCCCACCCACGCTGCCTGCCCAGAGCTGGCGAGTGCTCCCCAAAACCGGGACAGTGCACGGTGCGGAATGTTGCCACAGGGGAATGGAACAGAGGGACAGGTGGACACACGGGCACAGCCCATACACCAAGAGCCAGGGACACACAGACACACAGAGCCCCGGCACACGCACAGTACCCTACACACACTCCGGTGTTGCCTTAGAGAGCGGTGCTCCCACAGCGCTCCTGGGCACACACACGCAGCTCGGCGACACACGGACACACGCGTGTGCGCGCACGGAGAGGGTGACCGGCATGCACACACATCCGCGAGGCAGCGCGCGCCCAGGAATACACACGTGCGCGCTCACAGACAGTGACAGACACAGACACACACACGCGCTCTCCCACTCCCACACGCACACCCGGTGACGCGCACGCCCCCCCCCCCCCCCCCCCCTCCCCCCCCCCCTTCGTCCCCCCCCCGGGGCGCGGGCCCCGGGGGCCCCGCCCCCCCCCCCCCCCCCCCGCCGCTCACTCTGGCTCCGCCCGCCGGTGCGGCGCGTGCGCGGGGCGGGCGGGTCCCGGCAGCGGGGCGGGCGAGGCCGCGGGACGGGGACGGAGGCGCAGCCGCCCGGCCCGGTAAGTGAGTACCGGGGATGGTCGGTGAGTGTCGGGGGGTTGCGGATGGGCGGTGCGAGGGTGCGCGGGGACAGCGGCCTTTCGGCGCCCGGTCGGTTGGGGCCGCCCCACCCGGGGCTGCGGCAGCCGCCAGGGCCCTTAGCCCGGCTCCGCCCGCTGCAGCCGCCTCCGCGCTCCGGCCCGGGCTCGGCGAGCGCACCCTGCTTGGGGCCGCGGCGAGCTCAGCCCGTCCCGGGCAGCCCCGGGCGCGGCCGGCACGGATCGCGGCCTTCCCGGGAGCGGCGGCACCCGGGGATGCTGGGCCGGGGGCGGGATGGAGGACGAGGCGGCGGTGGCTGCCGCCATGTGCCCAGCTTCTTCGCAGGCAGCGCCGCGCCCCTGCCAGTCTCTGCCGGGGATGCACGTACAGTCTGCATCGCTCCGACAGCCGGGAGAGGGGGACTGCGGTTTGACGGTGGCCTGGCCGTCATTTTCACCGGGCCGTGTCACCCTTCCCCATTGTACAGTGGGACTGGGACACCAGCTCGTGGGGGCTGCCAGTGACCGAGCGGGCACCCGCTGGCACACGGCCGTGCCTCGGGGAGACTCGCCATCAGGTACCGCTGGTACAGTCGCCTTCCTGGAAGCATAAATCAGCCGCAGCTCGGGTCTCCAGGGTTCAGGCGTGTGAAACCACGGCTTCCCTGGCGATTTCTGTGTCCGCTCTTAGCCCGCGGCAAGCACGGCCCCAGGGAAGAGAGCTCACCCCGGAGTTGTTCGCTGTGCCCGGGTGGCCTCCTGCCCGGCCCCGGCAGGGCAGCTCAGAGACAGGGGGGTGATTTGCACCAAGGCTTGTGAGAAAACCCCTGCCAGGCTCCAGATCTTCCTTTGCTGAATCCATGAGGCTGCTGAATTTGCAGAGAGCTGGGCTCTTCTTGGGCAGCTGTAAACTCTTTGGACAAGCCAGTGATGGTATTTTTATAGCCATTTTTACAACCAGCTTTGATGCAGCAGCTTCTTCCCTCCTCTCCCTCTGCTGCCTGAGCACAAGGGCTTGTGTTGGTCAGGATTCAGTCACCCAGGCCCAAAACTGACCCCCTGATTCTGCAAACAGGATCCAGTCCGAGCACTGTTTATGTTTATTTCTATGTTTCAAAGCCTGAAGTTCCTATCTGGGGAAAAACTGGGTCCATTGGGCAGCTGGTGGGGTGCTGGTCTTACAGGGTGCTGCTGGGTCTGCAGCCCCTTGCACCCCTCCTAGTTTGCAGCCTCCTAGAAAGTTTTATTGCTCTGTTTGCACAATGTCTCATGCTGCAGTAGATGGGGATTTTATGGTCTGGCTGCGTCGTGGCTCTTGAATCTCTGTGAACAGTGCGAGGGAGGAAGAACCAGCACTGAGAGCTGCGTGCCTCTGAATGTCTGTGGCTGGTCCAGTGGCCACTGCCCCAGGTGGCTTTTTGAAGGACCTGGCTGTAGGACATGGGACTTTTTGGGAGCACAAGTGCTGGAAATGATTCCCTCTTCCTGAAAGTACTGGCCAAACATAGTTCTTCCCCCTTCCATGGGTGCTCCTGCTTTTGATTTCCATCGTGGGTGCTGTGGGGAGCTGAGAGGCATTTCCCTCTCTGGCGGCAGTGTGCAAAGCACCCGGGTACCAACAGCCCTTGCCAGGTATATGATGCGATCACCGCAGGCACCGCATGGTCCTCAGCACAGCCATGGAGATGGAGGCACTGGGCAGGGTCTGCAGCTCATCTTCCAGGTATGACACAGTGTCTGTGCAAGTCAATGGGGAGAAATGCTGATTTTTTATTTAAAAAAAAAAAAGGCAACATCTGCCATTTCCAGGTCTCGTTTCTATGGGAACAGGACATCAGAAGAGCAGAAATGCAGCGAGTGTTCTAAAATAACTGCCAGCTCTAAGGAGCACGTGGCCTTTGCTCGGCTCACCAGGCCCTTTCCACTGAGATGGTGGCTGAGGACAGCCGGCCCTCGGTGTTGAAGTGGGTCAGGAGGTGGGATGCTGTGGCCTTGATCCCTGCCGATCCTCAGCCTGCCCTCATCTAAATCCACCGTCAGGAGAGCTCCGGTCCAGGCTGGCAGCTGGTGCAGCTGCTGTGTTAGCCAGCAGCACTCCGTGCCATGCTCAGTACCGTGGTGGGGGCTGGTGGTGCCGGCCAGGCATCAAGGACCTGTCCGGCTTCCCCCAGTCTGGGCTGAGGGTTGTGGGCGGGCAGGCAGGAGGGTCTCCTTCCTTGCTGCCCTCTGACCAGGGTGAATGTGTGCTCATGTATTTAAGAGACTCTTCCTCCTGCTGTGGTCAGGCTTGGAGAGCAGGGTATTTCCAGCGAGGGGGAGAGGAACTGGGTTGTTCTGGAAACTGATGGTGGTCTTCCCTCTGTTCCCTCAGATCTTTGTCTGTGCTTTTTGCTGGGAAAGTCAGTCCTGTCTCACAGCACATAGTGCTGAGGTCAAGCAGGAGAGCACCTCCACTGGGGACAACCTGACCTGCCACCACATGAGTAGGCAAATGTGTTGTCAGTGTCCTGTGAGGTATGAGTGGTGCCTCTGAGGCCATCTGGAACCGACTGCTCAGACCTCCTTTCCTGCCAGAGATAGGCATGGGCAGGGGGGTGGCTGGGGACCCTGCCTACACTGCCTGTGGTCACAGGCATTTTAGGGCAGAGAAAAGACATTTTCCCTTTTGTGTTGGAAAAAATAATTTCTGTGGATGCTCGTAAAAAGATTTTTCTCTCAAATCTGTTTAGAGTAGTCCTGCTGTAACCAAGCTTCTTCCTTCTCTCATCTCCCAGCAAGTGAAAGGTCCAGTACAGGTTTTCCTGGAACACTTAAAAGCCTGGGAAAAAAAGTATTGGCAATAATGAAGTTTTCCAACTTTGCTTAGTGTTTGAGTTACCCAAGAGCTGCTTGACATTTTCTCAGCAATGTACTGGCTCCAACAGCAGCTCTAAGACCCACACGGGCGGTCTTACAGGGTGGGGGTCAGCTTGTGTTTGAGGGTGCGGCAGGGCGAGCAGCCAGGAGAGACGTGGGAGCAGGAGGTAGGATCTCTGTGAGGGTAGCAGCTTTCTCCAGCCAGATCTGTGGCATTTGTCTTCTTTAACGTGAGCAAAAAGTTTGATTCCCTTGATTTTCTCTGGATTCCCTTCAAGCAAGTGCAGTAGGAAGGTTTCTGCTCCTGGAGGGCTCATTAGGAGGTGTGTCAAATCTTGCTGTGTGCTGTATGTGGGTGTGTGGGTCTGGGGGACCTGCTGCAGGGGTCCTGGGACAGACCAGTGGCACATCTGCTGGGGCACACGTGGACCAGCTGGACATAGAGTGCTTTGTGAAGAGCTTCAAGGCGTTTAAGCTCAAATCTATCAGCAGCCACCTTTGTAAAGTCCCCTTTGCTGTTCTTACTCTGCTTACTGTCTGGTGGGTGTCTGATGGGCTCTTTTGCGCTGCAGGAGTGAATCTCTCCTGCTGTTTTTCTGCCCAGAGAAGGTTCATTGAGCAGTGATGTTCCCTGCTGTTGCAGGAATCTGACTTGTGTGCATCAAGTGGCAAGAAGAAGGTGGGTTTTTTTCTGCTCTGAGAATGTGCCTGGGTTTTGGGCTGGGGATGGGAAGGTGCATGGCAAGCCAGGAGAACAATTCTGGAGGGTTCAAGAGCTGGTGGCATAGGGCAGGCTGTGTAGATGGATGCTCACTGCTTTGTCTGCAGACCTACATGGACTTCAGCTTGCTCCTGCTGCAGCTCAGTCACTTCCAGCTGTTGGTACTCTGCTTGCAATGTGCATTTACCAGTCACTGGTCCAAGAACAGAGGTCAGGAGGCTGGGTCACTAACCTTGCCTCTCCTCTCACTGTGGCACCTTAAACTCCCTGCTGAGGTTGGTGGGTGCTGATGGGATCCATGGCACCAATACCATCCTGACTAGGGCTGGAAAGTGTGCTGTTGAGCACCTCTTGGTGCATTGCTGGTAGGTTAATGTGGCTGACCTTGTCTCTGCAGCGGTTTTCATAGAATTGTTCAGGTTGGAAAAGATCTTTAGGGTCAACTGTTTCAGTGCTGCCAGGCTTTGGAGATGAACTGGCAGCTGCCCACCCGTGGAGCGTGCAGCAGGGCTGATGCAGGCTGCTGTGCTCCAGGTTGGCCCCACTGCTGCAGGAAGAGGGAGTTTTCCCTTGGAGGCTGCTCAGCTGGGGGCTGCCCTGTGTCCAGTAGAGCAGGCAGCTGGCTCCCCTCGCTCCACTGCAAGTGTGCAACTGCAGCTCATCTCCTGGTGGGACAGCAATGCTTCATTGGGAAATGCCACTGCCAGTGGAGACAAAAAAAGCTTGGAGGGATTGCAGATGCTTCCCAAGGGGGTGGGAAGGGTGTGAGTGCATCGTCCTCAAGTGCTGACCTTCCCTTCTGCTGCGCTGACCTTCCCTTCTGCTTCCTCGCCTTTTTCCATCCTCACCTCTCCAAGGAAGCGCTGTTAACATTGCAGACACAACCCCTCATGTCACAGGAGGAGGAGGCACACCTTGAAGTCTTCACCAACCCTAAAATAATGGGCTGCAAGGAGTCTGGTGGCCTTCTTCAGACTGGTGTTTTGGCTCTGTAACCCTGTTCTCCCACTGCTTAGGGAAAGCTGTTCCTGCTGTGGCAGGACCACTGATCCTCACAGGCTGGGATTCTGAACAGTGGCCTCCCTCTCTTGCAGCTCGGGTCACGCCAGTTGCACCAGAAACCATGACCTCTGTCTCTTATGGGTCAGTAATGACCCTTGGAGAGGGAACACGACAGTTATTTCCCTTGTTTTGGGCCGAGCTAGCTGTTGCAACATCAGGGTGGAAGCAGAGAGCTGCCCTTGGGTTGTTGAGGGGTAGGCTGCAGAGTCCTGTGCTCCTACTGCCCAGCTCTGTGAGCACCCGCCCGATGTTCACTGCATTCTCCTCTCTTCCAGGGTCCCGCGGAGCGGCAGTGGCGGTGGTCGTCCCCTTCTGATGGGAGGATGGTTGTTCTCAGGCAGTTTGGGCTGCTGCTCTGGAAGAACTACATCCTGCAGGTAGGCTGGCATTACACGTGGGTACACTAGAGTTTGTCCAGGGTCTTGATTCTCCAAACCTCCACTGTGGGCTCAGGATGTCTCCTGGGGGGAAATTATCTATTTGTGCCTGTGGTGTCATCCTGGTTTTGTGCTGGGGAGTTCTGGGCAGGGCTGTGCGCTCAGTTGTCCCTGTCCCCTTGAGCACATGCTGTGCCATTCCTCTCTTTGCACAGCTGGGTCACGATTCAGCTCACCCTTCTTTTGGGACACGATAACCCATGCACAGGAGGGTAGATTTCTCGAGCCACCTTGTTCCACAGCCTACTCTGAAGGTGCCGATTGCTGCACAGTGCTTGTTAACCCACTGGGGCCCAGGTTTTTTATTACTCTTTAGAGCCCTCCGAAGCAGCTTTTGGGAGTCTTGAAAATATCAAATCACCATCATCCTGGCATCTGCTCCCAGCCCTGCATAGATGAGAGGTTTTGAGATGTCAGGGTCTTCTTGCTCCACTGACTGGCAGCCTGCTGCTGGATGAGGCTTTACACCTTTCAGCAGTGTGCAGGTGGATGCTGCAGCTCTGCTGGGACCCAGAGCCAGCCCTGGCAGAGGGTGGTAGAGGAGGAGGGAGCAGAGATCGCTGCAGCCTGGCTTTACACTTTCAGTTACCCTTATGCAAATCAGTGCTTCAAAAATAAGCTAAAGGAAGAGGGAAGGGCTGACTGGGCTGCCCTCCAGCAGGGCAGGAAGCAGGCAACAGGGCTTGGATGTGACTGAAGCGACCAGCAACAGGTCTAAGTTGCAGCCAGGAGTGTGTTCTGTGGGTGTGCGCGATGGCCAGTGCTGTGAATCCCCCTTGTACAGCCCAGACAACTGCAGGGCAATTCCCCCACCCCCTCTGCAGGGGCACAAGCATCATCTTCTGGGTGTGCTCTGGAGCGGGGGTACCTATCGTGTTTTCCAAGGCCATAAGATGACTGAGATCTATGGGGCCAGATACAGCCTGGAGTGTTTGCTCCCCTTCTCTAAGTCTCCACCAAAATCTGTGCTCCTGATGAAGACGCAGGGCTCCCAAGCCTTCCTCACCTTGAGGTGAAGATGGATGCTGGGACATGGGGCTCACTCAAAGCTGAGGCAGCTTTGGCCAGCCAGAGGTGGTGATTATGGATGAGTGTCCCTTTCAGCCTCTGGAATATGGCAGCTTAAATGACTTCAGCAGCAAAAGCCTGCACTGGTAAATGAGTATTAGCCTGTGAGTTCAGGGAGCCAGGCAACCACTCTGGAGACAGCCCAGGAGACAGAGAGGGTTAATATGGTAGTAAATCAGCGGGAGGCAGCTGGTCTGCCAGAGCTGCATTAAAAAACGATCAGACATCTGCAGCGTTTGCTTTTACAAGCATGGCCTTTGGAAAAGCTCCTTTTTCCCTGCCTGCTCAGAGCTGCTGCCTCCCCACCATGCTGCGAGAGCTGGCTGCAGCAGGGGCTCATCCCTGGCTGTGGCCGGAGTGGGCAGCTCCTCCCACAAGAAGCCCAGAGATGGGTTGTCAGGCTTGGCAGTGGGTGGTGAGAGCCGAGGTGATGGGGGAGCAGCTGCATGGCTTGTACAACCACATGCCCCTCCTGAAAACCCACTGAGAGCCAATTCACCCGGCTGATGTTCCTTGTCCCAGGAGGTGTAGGCCTCTCTACTCAGGGCTCTGGTCCTGCTCCACAGGGGACTCTGTCCACCTTGGTGTGCCTCATTGTTGCTTCCCCTCCCCCCATTTAAAAAATAAAAACTGATGCGGACGGACTTTTGATCAGGGTCTGTTGTGACAGCACAAGGGGTGATGGTTTTAAGCTAAAAGAGGGAGATTCAGACTGGAGAGAAGGAAGAAATTTTTTCTGCTTGAGAGTGGCAAGACCCTGGCCCAGGCTGCCCAGAGAGGTGGTCAATGCCTCATCCCTGGAACCATTCCAGGTGAGGTTGGATGGGGCTCTGAGCAGCCTTCTGTAGTCATAGATGTCCCTGCTTGCTGCAGGGGGTTTGGACTCGGTGACCTTTAAAGGTCCCTTCCAACCCAAACCAGTCCACAATTCCACTCTGCAGAGGGGTGGGAAGTATAATTACATGGTTGGCACAGCTCAATGCTTGGTGTTTACACAGCTGAAGGAGCTTTTGTGGCATATGGGTGCTGCCTCTGGCACAGGGGCAGTGCAGGCAGGAGAGCAGGCAGGTGAGGAACCCTGACAGCTGCAGGGCTTTGCCCTGCCCTGCCCTGTCTGCAGTGTTGCTTCTCTTTCCAGCCCAGCAGAGGGAAGAGTGGAAAACCCCTTATGTCTTGTAAATCTGATCTTAGCCAGAGCCCTCAGAAGAGGCTGATGTTGCTGCTTCTGCTCTGGGCATGTGCTTTGAGTGAGTAGCTGTGAATCCTTGCACGCAGAGCTGCTGCCAGGTAGATCTCATAAGCTGTCCCTGAAGTGATGGAGGTTTGGTGAGCTGTGCTGCTCTTGCACCCAGGCTGGGGTGAAGGCAGCTCGGTTTGCAGGAGGAAATGAGGTGGCTGGGTACAGATTTCACATGGCTGCTGCAGCTGCACTGGGCATAGGGCTGAGCTGTGCCCACGGTGGGCTGTGGTGTGCTCAGCCGAGCTCTGGTCCCTGCTTTTCTCTACTATTCCCAGCTGGGTGATGCAGCTTCCAGGGGGAGCAGCCAGGTGCTCACCACTCCTGTCCTTGGAAGCAATCGTGGCCTTTGCAGTAATTTTAATCAGCATAAGTCCACCGGTCAGCAGTGTATCCTGGCACCTGCCATAAACCAAATCAGAATGGTCATGCTGCAGGGTTGTGGGTGTGCATGGTGCTGGTCAGGACCACTGCTCCCTGTGTACCTTGGAAGTGACTTCAGTTCCCTTGGGATGAGCAGAGGTTTAAATGCTATTAATTAATTAATGAAATTATCTTGGGTTGGATACTAATTAACCTGTGTTGGTAGAGAGTGTTTGTAGCTAGTGGGAATTTAGCAGGAGGGGCAGTCCTGGAGGAAAACAACAGGGGCTGGAGGGTAAAATGCTCCAGCTCAGCTGCCCAAGCGTGTTCACTGGATTCGAGTTCATTGTCTGGTTACTTGAACCTCAATTTTAAAAAATAAATGATCCACCATATTCAGTGGAGGAAGGCCTTGGGGTGGCAGTCTTGCTTGTGGGTATGTTCTCGGGGTTGCCTGAGGGCACTGATGCCTTTTAGGCCAAGGCTCTGCCAGGTCCCATCCTGGGCTGGGACTCAGAGTCCATGTCCTGCTCTTAAGCTCCAGCAGCAGAAGCTCTCCCTGCTGCAGAACCTTTGCTGCACTTTGCTTTACCTTCCCCCTGCTTGACTGTCCCATCCTTTCATTTAGTGACAGTGTTTTTAGCTGTTAGCCCTGTGAGTGTTGGGCAAGGATGCTTTGCATTGTCAAAAGCTGTTCTCTTTGCTGTTCCCATGACACAGGCTCTCCTTGAGCAGGGGCCTCGCTGTAGTGGCCTGTGGAGTGATTTAGGCAAGCGTTGAGCACTGTCTGCTCCTGGGCAGAGCCCTGGGAAAGGACAAGCGACCAGCTCAGCTCATACAAACCCAGAAGTGTGGCAGGGAAGGCTCTAAAGGAGCGTGGTTTGAGATGGAGTGGTGCTTAGGGAAGGGGACAACTTGTCTGGGAAGTCCTGAAGTATGCAGGAGCCAGCACAGTATCACAGAATCCCAGCATGGTGGGGGTTGGAAGGGACCTCTGGAGATCATCTCATCCAACCCCCCTGCTCCAGCAGGGTCACCCAGAGCAGGGGGCCCAGGATTGCATTGTCCAGGTGGGTTTGGAATCTCTCCAGAGAAGGGGACTACAACCTCTCTGGGCATCCTGGGCCAGGCTCTGCCACCCTCACAGCAAAGAAGTTTCTCCTCGTGTTCAGGCAGAACCTCCTGGGTCCCAGTTTGTGCCTGTTGCCCCTTGTCCTGTCACTGGGAACCACTGAAAAGAGCCTGGCCCCATCCTCTTGCCCCCCATGGTCTCTTTAACTATTGATCAGCATTGATGAGATCTCAGCCTGCTTTTCTCCATCTGAACAGCCCCAGGGCTCTCAGCCTTTCCTCAGCACAGAGATCCAGTCCCCTCAGCATCTTTGCAGCCTCCTCTGGACTCTCTCTCCTGTAGTTCCTTGTCTCTCTTGAACTGGGGAGCCCAGAAGTGGACCCAGTACTCCAGAGGTGGCCTCAGTAGGGCAGTGTAGAGGGGGAGGAGTCATCATTCCTGGGCTCTGGAAAAATCTGGGTTGTGAAACCTTGTGAAATGCAAGAATGCTTCTGCTACGTGGCCTTTGCGTGCCCTGAACCTTGTTACTGTCTTTGATCTCCCTTCAGTGTTCACATCTTATTTTTCATACCTTTCTCTTTCCTGCAGAAACGACAGATCCTGGTGACAGTCATCGAAATCTGCCTGCCCCTGCTCTTTGCTGCCATCCTGATAGCACTGCGGCACCGGGTGCACTCCATTAGCCACCCCAACGCAACCATCTACCCCGCTGAGTCCGTGAATGACCTCCCGGGCTTCTTCTACCGCCGACACCCTGGCAACCCCTGGGAGCTGGCTTACGTCCCCTCCAACAGCAGCGCCGTCAGGAGCATCGCTGAGGCAGTGGAAAGAGCTTTGCCCATCAACATCAGAGGTGAGCAGGGACCAGTGACTGAATTTTTACTCTGATAAAACCTGATGCTCTGTCCCTGGGATGCATTGTTTTTTGAGGGTTTTTTTTGAACTTCAAGGCAAAGGTTTTATTTTTGTTTTACTAAATCCCCCAGGATTTTGGTTTGATTTTTGGTCACATTTTGTTGAAGTTTCCATCTAGAAAAATATGGCCCAAAATAGTTAAAGAAAATGGCTGTTATTTCCCTAAGAAAAAGTATTTTTGGAAATCTTGTTGCACAGAAAATGTTAGTGCTTCAAGTTCCAAACTGAAGGTAATGTTGGGATTTTCTCTGGCAGGAGAGCTGACTGCTGCTCTTGAGGAGGAGGAATTGTCTGGGTGACCCATGATGAGTACAGCTTCATCCCATATAAATGACAGAATCATAGACTGGTTTGGATTGGAAGGGACCTTTAAAGGTCATCTCATCCAATCACCCTGCAGTGAGCAGAGACATCTACAACTAGAGCAGGTTGCTCAGAGCCCTGTCCAACATCCCCTGGAATGGCTCCAGGGGTGAGGTATTGACCACATCTCTGGTCCAGGGTCTCATCAGCCTCAGTGTAAAGCATTTCTTCCTTCTCTGCAGTCTAAATCTCCCTCTTTTAGTTTAAAACCATCACTCCTTGTGCTGTCACAACAGGCCCTGATCCAAAAGTCTATCCCCGACTCTCTGACAGGCCCCTTTAAGTACTAAAGAAGGTCTTCCCGGAGCCTTCTCTTCTCCAGGCTGAAGAACCCCAACTCTCTCAGCCTGGCCTCCCAGCAGAGGGTTCCACCCTCGGATCATTGCTGGGGCCTCCTCTGGCCCTGCTCCAACAGGTCCCTGTCTCTCCTGTGCTGAGGGCACCAGAGCACATCTGTAGCAAATCTCCACTGGCTGACATCAGCCCATTTCCCAGCTCTGGCTGGAGCACGTCCCTCATGCCCCAGACCAAAATCCTGTTGGTGGTGGTGGTTGATCATGAGGCCATAATAAGTTGCTGAGCTCCATGCCTGCATCTCTCTTTTTCCCCTGCTGTGCAGCTCAGGGCTTTGCTTCGGAGCGGGACTTTGAGGAGTACGTCAGGTCGGACAATCGCTCGGGCAGTGTGCTGGCCGCCGTTGTCTTCAAGCACCTCTTCCAGCAGAGTACAGCCCCACTGCCCCTCCAGGTGAGTGGGACCAGGGGATGAGGAGATGGAACATGCACCAGTCCCTCCTGTCCCACCGTGACACCCTTTGGCTGTTTCCTCCAGGTTGACTATGAGCTCCGCTTCAAGTACAGCCCGAGGAACGCACCTCGGAGTGAGCAGACGGGCCTGAACCCCAACCTGGACCGGGACTGGCACACCAGCTACCTCTTCCCACTCTTCCAGCTGCCTGGGCCCCGGGAGGCCAAGTTTGCTGACGGGGGGACACCAGGTGAGGGCCACCTCCCCTCTGCTGCAGGCTAATTCATGGCCAAAGAGATGGGTGGGATTTTCTGTCCAGCAACTCAGCTTGTTAAAGAGATTCACTGAGCCTCTGAGCTTTTAAATAAATAGTTTAATTGTTTAAAAGCTAATGTACTAAAATAAAATTTTTAAATTAATAAATTTATTTTTAACAATAATAATATATTAAAATTTTAAGATTAATTAAATTA
>JANHGN010009863.1:0-13292 GCA_024605025.1 Megaceryle maxima
GGCTGGATGGTAGGAAACATTTCTTCACCAAAAGGGCTGTCAACCATTGGAATGCTCTGCCCAGGGCAGTGGTGGAGTCACCATCCCTGGAGGCATTGAACTGGCCTGTGGACCTGGTACTCAGGGACATGGTTTAGTGATGAGCTTGCAGTGTTGGGTCAAGGTGGGACTAGATGATCTTGAAGGTCTCTTCCAACTAAAGACATTCAGTGATTATGTTCAGATTACTGCAAACAAGGAGTTCCACCAGTGGACACAGGACATGAAGCCCAGTATTAGGTTAACAGCATTATAATGAGTTGGAGCTCATGATTAGAGCACCAGCACTGCATATGTGGAAAGAAATGTATGAATGGGGAGGCTGTGCAATGTGCCAAGGTTTACTGGGCTGGAGAAACAGGAGCTGGAACAAGTGGGACGGAACCAATGTAGGACAACATGACTTTGAGGAAAGATGGAAGATTTTTCTCCTCACTGGCTGTGGTAGCACTGAGTTTGCCACGATGACTGAAATACTGTCAGAGGAAGCAGGAGGGTTTATTAGCAGATCCTGTCTAAATCAGATTGAGGGATAAACAGAATCTGGGGCTTAACTGCTGTTTCTCATCGCAAAAGAGCAAATCAGGATTAAACTGAGAAAACCATTTAATGAGATAAAGTGATCTGAGGAAATTGGGCCCAGCACAGAATCAATCACAGAACGGTTTGGGTTGGAATAAACCTTTCAAGATCATCTAGTCCAACCCCCCCGCAGTGAGCAGGGAAATCTTCAACTAGATCAGTTTGCTCAGAGCCCCATCAAGCCTGACCTTGAATATCTTCAGGGATGGTCCCTGGGCAACCCATTCCCATGTCCCACCACCCTCATAATAAAAAAATTATTCAACATTCCTAAGATTCACTCTCTGAGGGGACATGGTTCCACACAGTGACTCCAGAAGGTACCTAGGATAACTAAACATCTAAGTCAGGTACTCCTAAGTCAGATGCCCAAAATGAGGTTAAATGGGCCCAAGTTTTTGGGACATGAAGGAAACTTCAAATTTCCTCTGTCAGTGGTGAATGAGTTGCTTAAAATCTTATTCCATATAGAGGGGGGAAAACTCTGCACTAAAAGGCTCTGGGTGAAAAACAGCTTAAAAGAGGGTGCTGGAAATAAACAGGAAACCTAAAAGGGTGATTAAGAGGACAACTCACCAAAGAAAACTTGATCCTAGGGGTCAAAAAGGTGGGATGAGATACAGAGCCCCAGTCATAGAATCATAGAATTGTTTTGGTTGGAAAAGACCTTTAAAGATCTCCCAGTCCAACCATTAACCCAGCACTGCCAGGGCACCACTGACCCATGGCCCTCAGCACCACAGCTCCATGGCTTTCAAACCCCTCCAGGGATCACAGGGACTCCACCCCTGCCCTGGGCAGCCTGGGACAGCCCTGGACAGCCCTTGTGGGGAAGACATTTTTCCCCATGTCCAATCTAAACCTCCCCTGGCACAACTTGAGGCTTGTTCCTTGGGAGAAGAGCCTGACCCCACCTGTCAGGGAGCTGTAGAGAGCCAGAAGGTCTCATCTGAGCCTCCTTTTCTCCAGGCTCAACAAGCCCTGGTCCCTCAGCTGCTCCTCACTACACCTGTAGTCTAGACCCTTCCCCAGCTCCATTGCCCTTCTCTGGCCACGCTCCAGCCCCTCCATGTCCTGCTGGGAGTGAAGGGCCCAGAACTGACCCCAGGATTCCAGGGGCGGCCTCCCCAGTGCCCAGTCCAGGGGGACAATCCCTGCCCTGCTCACCACACCAGTGCTGACACAGCCAGGATGCTGATGGGTCACCTGGACACACACTGACTCATGTTCAGACACCTGTTGACCAACACCCCAAGATCATTTCCTGCTGGGCACTCTTCAGCTGGTCTTCCCCAGCCTGGAGCATTGCAGTGGCTTATTGCCATGGGTTGTTGCAATGCAAGTGCAGGATCCAGTACTTGGCCTTGTTGAACCTCATCCCAGTGTCCTTAGCCCAGCAATCCAGCCTGACCAGACCCCTCTGTAGAGCCTCCTACCCTCCAGCAGATCAACAGTCCCACCCAACCTGGTGTCATCTGCAAGCTGAAGATGCCTTGATTCCCTCATCCAGATCACATTAAAGAGAACAAGCCCCAATACTGAGCCCTGGGGACACCACCACTGCTCTCCCTCCACCAAGTGAACAATGCCAAGGCCCCCCCATTTCAAGCAAAACCAGCAGCACCTTTTAGTCAACCATTCTCCAGCACCCCAAAGCCCTGATGCAAAGCATGCTGCTCACCAGCAGCAAGCAGACTGTGCAGCTCCTGCAAGTATCACAGTCACAGCTTCAAGGGCTGGTGTCTTGACTCACATCTTATGCAATCCTTCTCCTCACCAGGAAGCGAGAAAGAGCCTATTAAATCTGCCCACACAGCGTCTCTAATGCCTGCACTGAAAGTGGTAGGAAATGAGAGATGTACAAAGCCCTTCCCCAGGTTTCAGACAAATCAAGGGAAAGTTCCTTTGGAAAAATGTGCAACTAACTGCAACTTTTTTTTCTAGCCGTGATAATATTTAGAGGTCTGAGTCTTTAATGAAATGGGAGGTTTATGACCGAATGCTTCCAGTTCTGGTAGGAGTCTGGAGGGAATAGCCTTGAATTGGGAAAGCAGCTCCCTGGATAAACCACTTGTCAAGCAAAAATGTTACGTTCTTTGAGTTCTGTGCTAAGTTTAAACATGAAAATAAAAACCTGAATTTAGCAGGGATGGAAAATGACCAGCTGGCAGTGGTAGAAACTGGAGTCTCCTTTACCTACAGGTTCACAGTAGCTCCTACAGTTTGTCTGGGCCATCCCATCAACATGCTTCTGCTCTGACAGAGGAATCATTTGCACTACCTCACCCATCCAGACCTTGCTTTCTGTGCTCCACAGAGCTGCCAGAAATACATTCATCTCTGCTAATTGAAGATGTGTTTGATCAGGGTATTTAGGTGTTTTTTGTTATGGGAATGGTTGGACTCTGATCTAGGAGGTCCTTTCCAACCATGAATATTCTGTGAAATTGTATCTGGTGGCTTCTAGGCACTTTGGACCTGGTTAGGCCAGGGCTACCTAGTTCTTCAGACTGATCACCCTGATAAAACCTGCAGCAGCATCAGGACTCAGGCTGGGCCTGGGAAAGCCAAGACAGCTGTTTCATGCTTGAAATGTTGAGGAGTCTATTTAGATTTTCAGTCTGGCTTCTCCAATAGCAGCCTCCCAAGTCCATCTATCACACCAACACTCTCATGCCAGGGCATTCAGCATATCCAAATTACAGGTGAAGTTCAGTTGACAGATGACTTAAACCTGAGTTTAAGTCTTTACACAGAGGTTTCTACACATGGATTGTGTTTCAACCCCTCTGCAATCAGTGGCAACGAAGGATGGGATCCAGTTATCTAAAACTAGCACCTAGTTCAGTCCAAGATACTTTCTCATCTGCCTGGAGCTGGTGGAGGGAAGTCCCTCACCCTTCTGCAATAGCAGCTTTGAGTGATTCCTGAGGCATTCAGCTGCCAAAATATTGGTGTCTATTCCATGGTCAGTCAAATCCCTCCTACACTTCGCTGTGCTCAACTCTTGTTACCTACCCACAGACATCTAGTGCCACCTGAGATGTAGCCAGGTGCCCAAGGCTTCCATGCACAGCTGGTAAATCTGACACCAGACCTATGGGAAACCTGGGCCCTTATGGAAATGGAGATCTGATACCACTGGGCATCACAAGTAGCACTTGATGCCTATGTTTGGGCAACAGAATTGATCCTCAGATTTTAATTGACCATGAAGGGAGCTTAGACATCTCATTCAGATGCAGGTCTTGACATATTCATGTGCTCTTGTTTCAGAAGCCCCAGCCTTGTACTTGCAGCTCTTAGTCAATGTTTGTGCTCTCAAAAGGAGCTCTACGTGCTCTCAAGACATGTTTTCTCTGACAGCAGT
Source organism: Megaceryle maxima (assembly GCA_024605025.1). NCBI lineage: Eukaryota > Metazoa > Chordata > Aves > Coraciiformes > Cerylidae > Megaceryle > Megaceryle maxima. The sequence continues at coordinate 3,992 of JANHGN010009863.1, forward strand.
TTCTGAAGCCATCTCACCTCTTTCAGCACTGACAGTAAACCCACAGCCAGTTTTCCCATGATAACCAGATGATCAATATTAATGAACTGTCTTCAGTGATCAGCCATCTCACCTTTGTCTTGTCTACAGGCTCTTCCAGCTTCAACTTCTCTGCCCTTCTTTCCTCCTGCAAGGCTGTCCAGTCTTAGCTCATGCCTGATACCAGATCTCTTCTCCATGTCCAGACTTAAGAGTGTTTGGGGCAAACAGGCTGCCCAGGGCAGTGGTGGAGTCCCCGTGACCCCTGGAGGGGTTTCCAAGCCATGGAGATGTGGTGCTGAGGGCCATGTGCCCTGGCAGTGCTGGGTTAATGATTGGACTTGATCATCTTAAAGGTCTCTTCCAACCACAATGATTCTATGAATAGGCAGTTACCTGAACTTCTATTCCTACAGTACAGACTTCTCATCGGAACTTGGGTGTGTAAGCTTCCTTTATAATCTGCGGGGAAAAAAAATCTTATTCTTTTAGGGTATGAGTCAGCTGATCTGTTTCAGATCTCTATTTTAGGATGAGATGAAGCATGCCCTCCAAGATTCTTTTCTTCTGTGTTGGCTTTGACTTGTGCAAATGGAGGTATCTGTGCTACAGAAGTCTATCTTTGGTCTGATGAATTGCAACAATGAAGAGCAAAGGTGACTTCATCCATTATGTATTCATTCTTGTGAGTGGATTCACTCGATTTTGAGTTCTGCTACCTGGGTAATGCATTGTTAGACTCTTGTGCTGCTCACAGGATCACCTAAATCAGGTTGACCAGGATCCCATCTAGGAGGACTTCTAAACAGGAGGCTCCACAACCTCTCTGGGCAGCCTGGGACAGCCTCCCACACCCTCACACCAAGGAACTTGCTCTTCCTGCTCAGATGGAACCTCCTGGCTTCCAGTTGGTGCCCCTTGTCCTGTTGCTGAGCACCACTGACCAGAGTCTGGCCCCATCCTCTTGCCCCCTAAAGGGCCCTTTAGCTCTTGCTCAGCTCCCCTCTCAGGCTGCTCTTCTGCAGCTGAACAGCCCCAGGGCTCTCAGCCTGGCCTGGCCACAGAGATGCTCCAGTTCCAGTCCTTGAAGGTTCCTTTCTTCATTACTCCACTTCTCTCCAAGGACAGGATCTTGTCTAATACACCCAAGAATTTATGGACAGCATCTGTTGTGACCTCTCCCTACCTCTGTGCTTTCCTGCCCTCCATCTGCCTTTTCTTCTCCTCCATTGTCATCAACGTAGGAGTTTCCTGATCATCCCCACACATCTCAAAGATCTCACATCACCTCCTTTGCACTCACCTTTATCCCATCCCCTACTCTGTCCTTATGCCCTCACTCTTAGCTGCTAACTTCTCACAGTACAACCATGCTTTAGGATCCATCACCTCCAAGAGCTTCCACTCTGAAACCCATTTGCCACCTCCATTCCTGCCCCACCTTGCCTTCTCTCATCACCTCTACGTTCACTGAACACACTGAACAATTGCTGCTGCAAATTTGTAGAATGGTTCAGGGCTGGAAGCAACTTAGATCAGGTTGCTCAGGACTTCATCCAGTGAAGTCCTGAGTATCTCCAAGGAAGGACACATCAACATATCTTGAATCCTTCCAGCATCTCTCCCTTTCAGTACTTAAATACTCACTCCAGAGTTCATGACTTCTTTAAAGCAAAGTCTCAAAACCAATGCTTGATCCTCACCTTCCCTGACCTGTCAGTCACTTCCAGAAGTTACACTGATCTTCTTGAAGTCTTGTCCTTGTCTGGCATCCTCCTCTTTCTCCAGGGCATTCTCCAGTACTGACTTAAGAGAATATTTCTTGTCTCTCTCCCAGGGTCTCATGGGGCTCTATATGATGTGATCCATATGGTCTCCTTGTTACATCTCCTCTGGGAGAATCTCAGACAAAACCAAGGTACTGCCTCTGGGATAGTGTCTTCAAGGTCCACCTTTACTCCACAGAAGCCCAGCCTGTGCTTGGTATCCTCATATGTCAACTCAAGTGCTGAATGGCTTCTGCCAGCCCACCTCTACTGCTAGCAGACTATCACTCAGATCTTTCATTTGGGCCTCACCACCTTCTTGGTCCTTTCAGACTATTTCTGCCTGAAGGTTCTGAGATGCAGTTGCCCCCACCAAGCATCTCCCATCCTAAATGAGGCAATATCCCTTTTTCCAGACTTTCCAGCCTAACCCCACCTGTACTTACCCCCAGGGTGTCTGCAAAACCTGATATTCTGCTTCAGATGTCCTGCATCCTCTGGCTCCCTCCTCTGCATTGTCTCCAACTCAAAGACTTGATCTTCATTTTTAAAGACTATTTTCCTTAGTCTTGGTGCATCCCTCAGCTTTCTGCAGCAGTATCAGGGCTGTTTAGCCTAGAGAAGGTGGAGAGGGGATCTGATCAATGCTGAGCAAGAGCTAAAGGGCCCCAGAGGGTAAAAAGATGGGGCCAGACTCTGGCCAGTGGTGCTCAGCAACAGGACAAGGGGCACCAACTGGAAGCCAGGAGTTTCCATCTGAGCAGGAGGAGCAAGCTGTTCGGTGTGAGGGTGTGGGAGGCTGTCCCAGGCTGCCCAGAGAGGTTGTGGAGTCTCCCTCTCTGGAGGGATTCCAAACCTGCCTGGAGACAGCAATGCTGGGCAGGAGTGTTGGACAAGATGATCCCCTGAGATCCCTTCCAACCCATATCATACTGTCATTCCATGAAGTTGTCTCTCTCTGCCAGCGGTGCCAGCCTCCAGACAAGCACCTTCATACTCTTTCCCGTGCCTCTCCCTGCATTTTGCTGCCATTCCTGCAAAAAGCTGCCCAACAGACTACTGGGGTGCTGAGCTGACTTCCTGTCATGCTGGCTGACATTGTATCATTGTTTTCTTGCTTTCCTCCATCTGTCTGGTTCCATCTGTTCTATCTTGCCTGCCTTCAACCGTAGCCTTTGCAAGACAGAGACTGTCCTTTTTATTTCTGTGTCTGCACAGGGCAACCCTTGTCTGTCAGTGGGGATAAAAGACACTTGAATGATAAACATTCAATAAAATAGTTTATTTTTATGAGCCCACAGCAAAGGATGCTGAGCCTTTGGATGTCACAAGAAATGAGAGGCCTTCAATTTGTTCAAGAATTGACCTCCCCAAATCCTTTCTACAGGTAACAGGAGACAAACTGAATTTTAACCATCTCATCATCCTTAAATTGTTTATATTATAATTACATACCTCCAAAGTAAGACTGATAACATGCAACTGTAGTTCATTTTCAGACTTGGCTAAGAAAAGACTGTAACCAGACTGAGAAATTTTAATTTAAGCAAATTAAGGATTTAAATTTAGCACAGTAACTAAAATCCTACAAACCATAAACCAGCACCCCATGTTAAGTCCACAATCATAGTCTTATCATTTGATGTTGCAGAACATCCTTATTTCTTGGGTTTTGACCAGTCAAAGAAAAGCATCATTTACAGTATTAGTCATACAATGAATGTCTGGGAACTTACAATGCTTAACAATTTGTTTCTTTTTTCCTTCAAGAAAGGGTTGGGGTTTATTAATTTACTATTAACTTACAGTACAGTGCTATTTTTGGATAGGAACCTTTAAAACTATACTTGAACAAAGACCTATGTGAGAAACTGTCTATTTCAAGTGCTCATTCCTCAGTTTAACATCAAGCACCAAAAGCTGTAAAAGATTTTGCTCTTAATCACATTAACAAAGGTGATTATTTTAGGCATACGTGCTGCCAAGCAGGTTATCTATTTTAGAATGAAATAACATCAGAAATTAAATGTAGCAATTAAAAGAAAACATGTAGCAAATAACAGATTAAAGTTTTCACATGGTTGGGCAGAGGGGGAATCATAAAAGCAGTGGAATCCCCAGTACGTGTTTTGTAGGATCTAGTTGTCCCAGTTGGACATTTCCAGTTCAGTCAAGAAGGAAAGAGGGTTTTCTTGAGCAGAAATTAGGACTGTGTTATCAGGAGATGTTTTCTACATGGGTCCTCAGGGTGGGTTTTTTAAGTCTTGATATATACACCAGAAAATTCAGTTTCTAGATACAGATTCACTCTGAGGAAATATAATAAGAGAAATATTTGTGTCTTTTCCTTGTAATAGCCCCAGCTGGAAATAAAGTGACTATGGACTTTCCCAGTGGAGGAAGATGTTGGCTCTACAGAGTTACCCACCAAAGACTGAAGAAAGTAGTAATTACCAAACCTGCACCATGGTGAGAACAGTCCTCTCTTTGGGGGCTTTGGCTGTTAAGTCCCATGAACCTTTGGTTCACCACCAACCTACTGGAAGGAGCTTCCTCTGCAGTTCCCATCATGAGGGTGGTTGTGAGCTCTTCCCAATCATCCTCACAAATCTCACCCACAGCTCCTCTTTCCAAGAAGTCACTCACATATTGGAGTGAACAGGTTCTCATGGAGGATGGAGCAGAGCACAAGGACTTGGAGCCTCATCCGTGCTGCTCTTCATTGTACATAAGCCTGTCTTGAAGGAACACACCCACCAATAGCTCTCTGAAAGGAGAGTATGTGATAGCACCATTAACTTCCCAACACTGCCAGGATCATAGAATGCTTTAGGTCAGAAAGGACTTTCAAGGTCATCTCATCCAAACCCCCTGCACTGAGCAGGGACATCTGCAACTAGAGCAGGGTGCTCAGAGCCCCAGCCAACCTCACCTGGGATGGTGCCAGGGATGGGGCAGCCACCACCTCTCTGGGCAGCCTGGGAGAGTCTCTCACCACCCTCAGAGTGAAGAATTACTTCCTTGTATCCATTTTAAATCTACCTTCTTTCAGTTTAAAAGCCATTACACTCATCCTATCACTATGCTCCCAGATAGAGTCTCTCCTCATCTTTCCTGTAAAGCACCAAGAAGGTCTCCCCAGAGCCTTCTCTTCTCCAGGCTGAACCCCCCCAGCTCTCCCAGCCTGGGCTCCCAGCCCTCCCAGTATTGCTGTGTTCTCCTTTGGACCCATTCAAGCAAGTCCACATCTTTCTTACACTGGAGGCCCCAAGAGCTGAACACAGAGAGAGAGAAGAATGAGCCTTTGCCATCACAGCAGTTTGCCAGTTCTAATGACAACCAGTTACTGCTGGGGAACAGTAAATGTTTCCCATTGGCAGGTTTCCTTCTCACAGCCCACAGCTCCCCAAGAGGATGGCAGCCACCTCCTTTGCCTAAGCTTGGAGCCAGCCAAGTGGTGATGGAAATGATATTCAGATCTCAGGCTATCCCCAGTTCCAAGTCATTTGTACCCATTTCAACCCACAGGTGGATGCTGGTTGGTTTTGGAAGATGGTCTCTTCACTGCCTAGGAAGATCTCGCTTACTCATCTGGGCCATTGGGAGCCACCCAGTGATGCCACATTCAACACACTGTCCTCTTAGATGGTGTTAAGACTGCCAGCCTAGAGCTGAAGGGTGATAAAAGAAAGATGAGATGAAACAAAATGAAAGGGGATAGATAAAAATATAATTCCACTGATATTTCCATCTGTCAGTCTAATAACTCGTAATGTTTTTTTAATAATAATTTCTGCTTGCATAACTCCTATACATCATTTTTTAAGCAGTTTGTAAGTATTATTTAAAGCCCAAACCAGCCATGTGAGGCAGGTGGGAATTCACACGGACTGTTGCTATCAGCGCTCCCTCATTCCACAGGCAGAGCTGGCTCCAGGCTTTGCAGCCCTGCAGGCAAAATTCAGGTTGCTCTGAACAAAACAGTTCCCCTCTGCAGTGTGCTGGGATGGAGCAAGGGCAGACAAGGAGGGAAGAGGACTTGGGCCACCTCTCACCAGCCCTACTTCATTTAAATTCCAGACCCAGCAGTCCCTAGGCAGACTGTCTGCTGACCTGAGCAACAGTAAACTGGGAAGAGCTGTGGGCACCACTGCAATGGTCAGAATTGTCTTTGCAGAATCCCAGCATGGCAGGGGTTTGAAGGGACCTCTGGAGTTCATCTTGTCCAACCCCACTGTTAAAGCAGGGTTACCTACAGTAGGTCTTGATCAAAGCTCAGCCTGTTGCACTAGCTAACCACCTACTTTGTGTTTAAAGACCAAGACAAAGCACTGGGTAATAAATCTGTAATCAACCCACAAAAAGAGCATCCCTGGGTTATAGATCTTTCTTTCATAGACATTAGGAAGGAGTTCTTCACTGTGAGAGTGGAACACTGGAACAGGCTGCCCAGGGAGGTGGTGGAGGCCCTATCCCCAAAGGGATTCAAGGTCATGCTTGATGAGGCTCTGAGCACCCTGCTCTAGTTACAGATGTCCCTGCTTACTACAGGGGGGTTGCACTGGATGACCTTTGGAGGTCCCTTCTAAGGCATTCTATGCTAGATGACCTTCCTCCCCACCTGCTGGCCTCCAGAGTGGACAAGAAAAACACAACTGGCCCTGAGGTGGGTGCTTCAACAATCAGCTCCAACTGCTGTGCATTTAAAGCAAAGTCCTGTAAATTCTCACTTTCACTCTCTGGGCTCCATGTGATGACACAGAAGTCACAATATATGGTGTTATCTTGATCAGTTCTTTAGGTTTCTTGGTTTGGGTTGCTTCCCTTCCTCTCCCCTCCCCCCAGTTGTTACCATTGATACTGCCATTGAGTTCCTGGCTGTAGTACAACAACAAAATGCTTCTCCTTGGGTTGCAAGCTACAGAAACACAGAATCACAGACTAGTAGGGGTTGGAAGGGACCATCATGGAGATCATATCCTCCAACCCCCCTGCTCCAGCAGGGTCACCCAGAGCAGGGTGCCTAGGATCACAGCCAGGTGGGCTTGGAAAGTCCCCAGAGCAGGAGACTCCACAACCTCTCTGGGCATGACTCCAACTCATTTACTCCAAGCTGTAAGAAAACAGGCATGCAAGGTCACCCCATTTTACTAGTCCACACATGGGTGCAGGGGTCCAGGCTGCCCTGTAATCAGTGGGGATCAGGCAATGGAGCAATTCACAAGCCTGAAAAATGAGTGATTATCTTTCCTGTGCTGCTTTTTATGCCTCCTGAAATGATCAGGTGGATGTGCAACCTGAGAGAACATCATCTACTTATTAAAGAGACCCGTGGATTTGTACTTGCCCTCTGCAGATTATGTTTTGCTGAACCAAGTATGAGCAGCATGTCCTTTCTCAGGTTAAGCTGTTTAGTTGCAAAGACCAAAGTTAAACCCACAAAGCAGCCTTAATAGGAGGTCACCCATCCCCTGGTGTTGCAGAGGGTCATCAGCTCTTTGTACCCCTGAAAACCCGGGACACAGATTAAAGGGGTAGCCCATTCCCACCTCCTGACCTTCACTTGTCCTGGTGAATCACTTAGTCTTTGCTACCTCAACCTTTCCACACTCTCACCCACTCCTTTCGATATAGAAACAAATCTCAAAGGGTCACTGATTTCAGAAGTGCATTGGATTCTCTTCTGTGCCCGTTCAGATGTTGCTAGGCTGGTATTTCACACACATTGTCAGAGCCTGTTACCAAGAAAACATGATGGTGACTCCAGTCTGGCAGGTCACTCCTAGGGTGAGGGTGTGTGAATCAATACTGAAGAGGTGTGAGGTGTCCATCCTAATTCCTTGAGCTCAGACATCTGAGAGCCTGGCTTGCTTGGAAATGAAGCCTAGGTGACTATTCACATATCCTCCTGCCTGTTCACAGTCCTAATTTTAAAGGACTACAGTAGTAATTGGCTGATAGCCATTGGGCATCTTCAACCACATGTTGTTCAACCACAATTTATAGAGCCTGTTAATTAGAGCTTTACAAGACACCAGGGGACCCAATTAAGAGCTACAGCTCAGCAGGCCATCAGGCTTCACTGGTTCTACTTATCAGTGCCTGCCTTGTTCACTTAGATGGTTCATATCACTTGGTGGGTAAAGATCACCAACTGTGGAGGCCTTGATTTCCCAGTATTCTACCCAAGTTAAAAGGGAGTTAACTTGAGTTACCTGTCAGGCAAAGAAGTCGAGCAATACTCTGTGCCTCAATGTAACTCACTCCCTCCCATCAGCAGGCAGCCCATGCTTGTCTATGCTTAGTGTTGGGCAAACTCCTCTCCAGAAAGAGCCTCTGCACCTTTGGGAAGGTCCATGCTCTCCAAGCAGAGTATGAGGCCAAATATCTGCCTCCTCAGCAGACGGTTATCCCAAACAGGGTTCATCCCAAGCTGGAACAGGCATTCATCTCAAGCTACAGCCCATGGTAGGAAAGAGATGGGAGATCTTGGCATGGAGAAGGCTAGTTGTGAGCCTGCTTCAGCATCTGGTGACCTGTCAGATCTTAGAGGACAGAGCCTGCTGATGGCTGTAGATTGAAAGATGTTGGGCTGAGGCTGCAGGGTAACCTATCTGAGGGCCCTAATGTGGGAAGCAAGATGCATTGCTCTTTGCCAGCTTGCCTTTGTTGGAGATACTCTGAGCTCGGACACAGGCTACCACCCTGTCCCATCCACAGCCTGGACCAGCATTACTCATCTTCCAGAGTACTCTAGATGTGAGAAGTTACCCTTTCCACCTTCATCTCCACTTCTCTTCCATTACATTACCCTTTTCCCTATTTGGTTTTCATTTCTCTTTGACATGCCCACAATGTGCCAGCACTAACTTCTTGATCTTTCACAGTGACTAACGCTTCCGTTTTGCCAACCACTCTGAATCATTCTGGCTGGTTCAGCACATAATCCAAAGCTGACACTCATCATTATTCTTGGATGTAGAGTTAGATGAAGGAATTGCATCCCCTCAGGTTGCTTTTCTAGTTGCCATTTTTGGCTACAGGATCACCCAGAATTTGCATGGAAAAGGCAAGAAAAAAAGTAGCCTCTGTGTTGTGGGAGTATTACAGTTTTCAGTAATTTTATCAGTATGATTTCAGTATCTTTCCATCTGTGAAAGAAGATGCCCTCAGTTTGTCATCCCCTCTACTAAGATTTCAGAAGCTCCTTTGAAAAAAATCTGTGCAACTCAGGTTGAAGATATTCTATAGCAAAACAAAGCCTGCTGGGGATAACCCCAGAAGACCCTGGAATCCCACCTCAGAAAGAGAAAACACCTGCTTTTTGGGTTCATTTACACTGAGAGTTCAGTCATGAAGGCCACAATATCTGTCTTTTGGACCTTGGGACAGAATCACAGAATCATAAAGTCACAGCACAAAATGTACTTCTGAAGATCATCTGGTGCCACCCCCCTGCTCCATCCAGCAGGGTCACCCAGAGCAGGGGGCCCAGCAGCGCAGGCTCCAGGCGCCGC
>JANHGN010009864.1:0-24821 GCA_024605025.1 Megaceryle maxima
TTCATTTTTCAGTGGGTATCCCATATTTTCCATATACTGAAATTCATCAGCAAAGCAGAAATATTATATTTCGTTAATCCAAAATTGATTCTGAGGTTTCCAGTAAATTATAACAATCTCTTCATTTTCCGTAAGAGAGGAGTACTACCCAAAATTCAGCTACTAAGCTGAATCGCAGACATGGCGGTGTGTCCATAGTGGTTGAAAATGCTTCTTATATGCCACATAGTATGAAGTAGTATTATGTACTCTTAAGTCAAATATATTAAACTCCCACTGAAAGTATCAGTTTATGCTTGCTTTCCTCAGTGACAAAATTTAGTGTCTGAAAAAAAACACCTCACAAGCCTACAAGGTGAAAATCACTGTTACAAACACAAGCAATTCCATTCTAGTTATGGGACACCTGTTGTTGTTCCCTCCCACTATTTGCACTACATAAGTAATAAAAAGGAACCTCAAAGGCAGAGGTGACTCTGTTCCACTCTGCATCTTCAGCTGTGTTCAGCGGGTGTAGAAGTGCTTTTTGAAACAAAGCCCTTCAGTGCAAGCTTCAACTAAACAAAACAGACACAGAAATTTACTTTCATGTAGATTTGAAATGCTGAACACGTAGATTCTTGTCGACAGTTGCCAGCTCTCTTAGGATAAAACTCATCTCTCTGCAATATAATAAAGAAATCAGAAACTTCAGGTTTCTCTATAACAATAAGACTGCTCCTTAATGTTGCTATACTACATCAGCTGTGCCTTCTTTCTGCATCAGTGGAAAGAATCTTAAATCTAATCTAAGGAGGTGCCCAATCAGTTATTTTGAATTCTGTATTGTATATGTGTATATGTCACTGTAGATTTTCAGCACTTTAAAGTATTTGTGCAATCTATTGCTAAAACACTTGGCAAGTTATCAAAACATGAGGTGAATACTAATGATGTTGATCTGATTCTTTCCTGGGTGCATGGGGGTTTAACACTGCTCTTCAGAATCTCATAGAGTACCAGAAACACACGCTAATTGAGCTTTATATTCAGTAAGTTTTAAAACTAAGAAAATTTTATTAATCTACCAGAATGATAAAACAAAAATGAATAAATAATGATCAGATTTCAGGATGCTGAAACATATTAGTCAAAGCTTAATAACTAAAAGCTATTGGAGTTTCCTAATGCTCATTTCAGGAGTTTTCACAGCCTGGGTTGGAAGAAATAAATGTGTAACTTTTCTGCAGAAAATGCCACAAGCTGTAATTTAATTCTATTCTTGGAAGTCCCCACTGGCTGCAGTATGAGCTTCACAATATATGATGGAAAAATCTGAACTGGATTTTAACAGGATCCATAGAAAAACATAGTTTAGATATGTCCATACAAGCTTGACAGTGGTGAAGCTCTGTAAGTATAGATATATGGAAGAATGTCATACTGTTCGGAGATCCCTGAGCTATTTCCAAACAGACTACTTTCAGAACTGGAAATTGTAGAACCACTGTATCTTAATTAGTTCTACCATGAAGCTATAGATATTAGCTACTGGAGAAGCACTGTAGTAATTCATCACCCTGTGTCCAAGGAGTACTACTGTATGGGGCTGTGGTATTGTATTCAGCCACAGGATATAACTCACACAGATATAACAGACATGGTTACTATCTGTCAACTTTCTTATTCTTCCAGTCAAAGATGATTCCTGAAACACTGTTGCAGCTTTCTTACATCTGTTTCTTTCCCAAGAATGTGTGTACATTGAAGGCAGAGACTTCATAGCCTTCTTTACTTTCCTGTGGCAAGGAACATCTCAGGAGCCCATAGAGAATAAGGAACAACATAGTATTATGCAATATAGTGAACAGGATTTATACAGCAAAGTCCATAGTTGTTTATTGTAGATCTACAATGAATTACACAGCCGTCTTCATTACAGACTAATCCAGTCACCATTAGTATGATTTGGACATTACTAAAACAGCATCACAGAATAAAGGTATTATCAGTGCATGCTATTTTTAGCACTTCAAAACAACCTCCCATATATTTTTTCAGTATTTTAATCATTTCATATAGGGGAGAAACAAAGGAATACATCTGTTGAAAGCATTTCAATAATTTCAGTATTGGTTGCCACATTTTCACTCTGAGCCAGATCACTGTGCCCTAGTTCCATACCTTTTCATTATATCAGCTAGTGCTAAACTCCAGCCTTTTTCTTGACTGTTTCCTGCCCAAAGCTGTCATTTCCTCTAAAAGGAGTAAGGGACAGACAGAATGTGCCAGAAACCTGAGAGCATTTTCTCTTTCTTTTGTAACCTCTGAGTAGTTCAGAGAAAATCTGCTGTACAGACAAGAAGCAAATGTTTGTTGGTATGTGATAGAGCTGGTTGACTCTAGCAGATTAATAGCTCAGGCTATGCATAATGGTCACAGTTCAGGTACCAAACTGAAATAGGACTTCTCTCAAATCTTTATTTGAAAAATAAGTGTTCTGTTTTGTGATAGCCTTATGAAGTCTTTCTAAGTAAATGTAGTTTTTATATTTTTTTAAAGTCTAATTCCAGTGCTTAATTTTAATTATAGTAAGAAAGCATATTTTTAATATCTAAATTAAATCTTTTAATCTGTAAATTAAGCTGATTATGTCTGTTCTCACTGGATATAGTGAAAAAGATACATTATTCTCCTATTTATTTTTTTCCATATGAACAAGCAAACTATTTGGAACCAGTCAATATTGACTTTTGTTTCTTCATATGCTATACATTTTATGAAAACATTAATTGAAACAGAAAAACAACAGAAAAAGGCTAAATCACCAACAACCAGTTCTTTTTATTTGTTTGGTTGGTTTAATTCTGAAAAGGAATTTATTTTAGTTCCTTCATTCTTTATTCTTAAATCACATTCTTCTGTTCTCTTATTATCATTGTTAGCCTTCATAATTTTTCTATTTAATCCAGAATAAAATCATACATCTTACATATTATGATCCTCCTCATATGTTCTCCAATAAGTTTTGACTTTTCTGAGTGTTCTTTCAACTGTTGTGGGTTTGGTTTGGTTTTTTTTTTTCAGTTTATGAACTATTCTAATCCCAGACCTCCCAGAATCTTCCCTTCATCTTTGCTGGTTACCTATTATTTCCTTTTTAGTATTCATGCTTTTTATTTCTTGTTTTAATGATAGTTTCCTCTAGTATTTTAAATATTTTATTTCTAAACTTCCTCTGCAAACTGCTTGCGAATCTTCAGATTTTAATGTTGCCCATAAAGGCTCCTATTTCTTCAGAGATCTGCTGTCTGCTATATCTCAGCTGCATTTTGAATCCTGTAGCCTTGTTATGAGTCAAAAGAATGGTATAGATGAAGTTTAGAACTAATTATTAATGCATCTTTATTAAGTCCTGAATAGGAAATAAAGTTGAAAAAAATAGGCAAAGCAAGGTAACTGTCTTTCATGGCAAGAGGAAGTCACAAGTCATATGCTTAATAAGGTAAAACTTTAGAGCTACTTCTGCTTAAAATTTTTATAAGAAACAGTATATAAATAAAAGCTACTAAATGAGATCCCCAAAGACTATATTCACAAGTTGTTTAAAATGTTAAAAATTATATTTTTTATTTATATCTTTCATAGTAACACACAATTTTTTTGATGAAAATACTGGTTAGTGTTTGACTGAAGATAGACCCTAAAAGATACAGGATTTTTTTAAAGTGGAACAGTTACTCTGGGAAGTGCTATTCTACTAAAATCCCAATTACATATTCTACTACTAAAGTATGTATAAATACTTCTACACATAGAATAAAAGAGAAGAGGCTGGAAGAGACCTATAACAATGATCTAGTCCAACTGCCTGACCACATTAGGGCTGACCAAATTTAAAGAATATTTTCTGGTTCATTGTCCAAATGCCTCTTAGACACTGACATGTTTAGTCCATCAACTACCTCTCCAGAAAGCTTGTTCTAGTGTTTGACCACCCTCCTGGCAGCAAAATGTTTCTCAATGTCAAGTGTGAACCTTCCCTGTTGCAGCTTTGAAACCTTCCCAGGAATGGTAAACTCCAGGAAGAAGAATGAAAGTCAACTGTGCCTTAGCTCTACATCCAAGAAATCTCAATTCTACTCCATACTGGTTTATGGCAAACAACTGTAGAAAATAAATGGATAAAGTTCAGGCAAAATAATCTTCAGTCACTTGAAAGTTTGTAATGACTGTAAAATCTTAAATGAGGAGGACTTGGAAAATATACTAAATAATATCTATAAAATCCTGGCTTAGAGGAAAAAAAAAAAACAAACAACTTTTTTTCTCAAAAGAGATCTCTGAGACCGAAGAAATAGAGTCTGAGAACATCAGTTTATTCTTAATTGTGTCTGCTACGCAGTACCTTAGAAAAGCTAATGCAGCAGTATCAGAGCAATGAAATTTCATTTATCATGACAGACTGAACAACCAATAGGATGCTCAGTAAAATATTTTAGAATCAATTATATTTTTAGACTATTACATAAATTATAAAAATTGCTTTTTAAAAAGCATAATTCTGTCCATGTCTGTTCTCACCATGAAGCAGTATTTTCTATATTTCTACATTGCTCATACCTCATCTGGTAAAATAAAACTACATAAGATGCTCACCAAAGTGCACCATTGGTTCTATATTTTTGCTTCCACAAAATGTAGTGGCTGCAGATGGTTATGGTATACTGGTCTAAATCTGTATGTACACTCAGAAATATAATTTATATAAAATCATTTATTAAGACCATTTATTCTCTAAAAGCTTTCAGGTTATTTTACACATCCATATGCCAATAGCACTAGTTTGTGTATATATAATGGGCCCCTGTTACTGCTTCTGAAATAGTAACAGACCATCTAAAAAGCTTAACCATTTTTTGATAACAAAAGCATTAAATAAGATGATTTGGAAAAAGATGATTTGTTATGGATTCTCCTTTAATGTGAAAACAGAGAAATCAAAATATATTTAATTGGAAAAAATGGAAGTAGTACTTCTTGATCTCTCTGACTAGGATTCAAGTGAAATGATAAAGCTACTTTCTTACTATTTCCAAAAGGTTGTGGAAGAAACTGATTGAACAAGTTTTCCCAATCAAACTCATAGGACTACAGTATTCAAATATTACTGCAGATACATCATTAAGAAGAAATTCAATAATATGCTAATGAGACTTATACAGCATTCACACATGCAGAAAATCCCCATTCCCTAAAATGTAGCAATTAATGAAATTAAATACTGTACATTATGACATGAAGCATCAGTCTAGTATATGGACTTTGTAATAACATCATGTTTTTCAGAGCTCTTGTGTTTGTTTATTGTATGATCTGGGGTTACCTGAGAAATATACATTGTCTTGTATTAGTATCAGCTTTAAATCCATAAGTTTTAGGGAACTCATGCAATTTTGCTTTTCCTTTGCTCTCTTCCAGTGAGAGTTTCTGCAACAGAAGTAACAATAAGAGACGTGTTGAAAATTGAAAATGTTATAATAGTTAATTTCTTCTACAGAAGAGCAAATATAGCTCATAAACTAAGTTTTGTAGTAAATTTACCTTTGCTCTTATTGTTTTATCAGCAAGATGCCTTTGTTGTACTGTTCTTAGCACCTTTTCTGCCTTGAATAACCTTACACTCATTTCTATCCCATTTAATTATCCACTCTGGCTTAAAACATAATCAGCATTAAACCAGCTGTGCAACCTTGAAAGAACACCATTTCAATAATACATTGATAAAAAATAGCAAGGAGGCTATTAATTTTAATAGGAGCTCTCTCTTCTGAGTATAACCTGGACACTGTTTCAGAAGCGGTATCCATTTACCGCCAAGCTGTAACATCCCTGGTGCACTCATTAGAGCAATAGATTTTGTTCATAGCCTGACACTGTGACTAGCTAGACAACCATCCTGAGCCAATAAGGTCACCTTTGAGGTGTTGCTTCCCTTCTAATACAGTGGAATGACTTGTGGAAACACTGATCGGTAGCAGAAGGAAATGTATGTGGTAAATAATGAAGAAGCTTAAATATTATTTCAAAATATTTTGTCAACTAAAGATCTGCAATGAGAAAATTATAATTTAATGCTGTAAGAGTCTTAATCACTCCATCCTGTCAGTTATGAGTTCTGGTCAGAAACCTTAACTGCTAAAGACTTAAGAAATTGACAACAACATATATCCTCTGATCAGCTAAGCAGCCAGGATATAAAGCTGAAGTTTTAAATTAAATACTTGGATTCAGACTTGAATTCTTCTATGCCACTTTAAAAATCTATCTATACATGCTGCCAAACCCATACTAGTGATGTTTCACTATGGATAAATAACATTTTCCAAAATTAAATAATTTTCTTATTCTATGTATTTGGTACACACTGATACAGGCTATTCAGGTGGAAACTTCACTGACCTCAAGTTCATGCTCCTTACAAGAATGACCTACCAGGTACATGCACAAAGAACTGATATCAGAGATACCAAGGTAATAAAAACTTCCCTCACTATTGTCTATAGATACTAGTTTGGTGTCATGAGCAGTATTCACTGTGAATACTCTCAAGCTTAGTAAACTATCATACCTGCTATACATCCCTGAAGAGTTTATGCATAGTGGTGATCATCCTCACTCTAGTGAGCAGTGGACTTACAGAAAGTAGTGCTAATAGATTTAAAGAATCCATACTAGGTTCATTTTGTATGGTGGAAATACTGTAGTCCTCTTATTTAGGGATAAAGACCTTTAATTCTGAATTATCTGCAGTCATAAAATATAAAGCACGCACATATTCATTACTACTGTATTATATAAACTCTTAGTATGATCTATAGGTCAGTTCAGCCATGAAGTTCCTTAACAACTACATGTCAATTTATGTTTGTTTAATACAGAGCCAAATATATAAATTAGTCCAGATGGTAGAAATATTAATGATTTAATGTTAAAATAATATAGCAACTACTTACAGCATCTCAAAAAAAAAAAAAAAAAAAAAATTTCTCTGTGAGATGCTTTCAAGCAGTCTAGGTATTTTAGTAATACATTTTTCATTAATGTGATGATAAACTTTGTGACTAAATCCATAGCATGCTTTGAAAATAAGCTTGAAAATAATGCTTCTGTTACACTCAGAATGTAACACAGATAAACTTTAAATTCGATGGAAATAGATATTTTATTTTGGCATTTTTGTCAAAATCTACTCATAAGCACCATTTCTAATGGAAAAACAAAGAGAAGCTTTACTGGTTCTACAAAAGCTTTGTAATTTTAGGCATATGTTAGAGGCTGTTTATTTAAAGCTTAGATAAAAGACTTAACCCTCCAACAGAGGTAACTAAGATGAAAATTCTGACCCTTAAAATTCTCCTGTAAACTGCTGTCTAATTAAGCAGCACTTTTTCACTCTGAACTCCTTGGGTACCTTGAATTCTGGCTGTCTTATATGTGTAGCTAGAGGAGCTACAGAAAAAGTTCACAGTACTCTGACAAAAACTGAGAGAGGTCTATAAATTAAGTGGGTTTGAATATGCTAAGGAGTTTGATGGCATAACTGTTCTCTGAATCAAACTAGGTACAAAATGCAATAGTGAATACTTTTTAAAAAAAATCCACAAACATGAAATAGACAATTTTTCCATCTATTTTGATACAACTGCTTTTTCTTGGCTATTCCCCCACTTTATAAACAACATTACTCTTCCTAAGGCAGTGTAATTGACCTTATAGATGGCTTAAATGCAATTCTGATCCTTAAAGCATTTTGGAATAGCTCATTTTCAAATCACAGGAAGTACTATTGGACTCAGCTAGGCTGGTGTCGACTTGTAGTGATTTCTTATGACTAGTTTTGATGTGATCTGTTTATGAACTGTAATGAAATGTCTGCTAACATAAACAGTGTCCTCAGGCTGAAAACTGTAAGCAACTACAGCTGTTGTGTCCCTAGCCAAACACCAGTTACATATACACTGATGGCCTATACCATCTTATGTTCCTATTTTCACAGTAGATTGCTACATTATAGGAAGTGTGATAACAAAATACATGAAATCTCTTTTTCTGGGCACACTTTTGAAGTGATGTTCTCTACAGTGTCCCCTTTCTGAGATACCTCATTCCAAACATTAGACTTCAGATGAAACGTATCAACTGATACCTTTCTTTTTTTTTTTGCTGGTAGTTGAAGTTAGCTGAAGTACTTGCAGATTTCATCCTTCACTCTTTTGTGTGAGACTTCCTCCAGAACTTTTTTATGAAAAAAAGTCACATCAGTTTGAACATGACTGAGCTTTTTGTCTCTAGCCCCAAGTAAGACAAGAAAGTTTTGTCCCATTTTGTAAACCAACTAGAGTTAGCAGTATTAGCTACGGTAATTTATGTTAACTCAAGATCAGGCCTTATTACCATTTAAACAGTATACAATTATTAAATGCTGGACATATATACTGAGCTTCCTATTATGATGTGGCATGTGATTTGGTGCATATCTGCATGTCTTGTGTGGCTGGAGGCACTTCACTTTGCTGTACACCTGACTATACTAAATTGTGCTGATGGGTATGACAGCATTACTTGCTTGTCATGTCTTACTGCTTAAAAGCATCTCAATGCATTCATGCTAGCAGAGCAATAGATTATATCAGCTTAATCACATTTTTTACCATATACATTTGATTTTTTGTATTTTTAAATATGTTATAAAATTTAATGAACCATAGCAATAGATTTAGAGATGAGTAAAATCTACAGGTTGCTGGGGTTTTTTAAGCCTAATGGCTTTTAATAAATATTATTTGTTACTTTATCTCATTCCAATCATTACATGTTCTCTCTAAACTGCATTAAAGTTGCTGGAAAAGATTTTTTTTTTTCAGTTTGCCATAAAATGGATTGTGCATGCAGATGCCTGAGCAGCAGCACTGCAGAAATATAACAACTTAATGTTAAACTATCCTTAATGCCATACGTTACATAATATCATACTACAAACTCAGACTTGTTAGGTGCACTTAATTATTACATATTTTTCTTAGCCATGGCACTGCCTGCTCTGGTTCTATGTCTTGAAAATAAGAACTAAATAAAGTGAAAAACTTCAGGGCATTATTAAAAATAAACACTGAAAAAATGTGAAATGTTGATTAAAGATCAAATAGTAGGCAAATTAATTATCTAGGAGCTGTGCAAGAATTTCAAAGCTTCATGCATTAAAGAAGAAAACCAAACCTAAGTAAAGAAGTTTCTAAACTTACTTTTAATTGATTTTACTTGTAAAATTTTAATAAATAATAAACACAGACAATAAAGAGATTTTAATGTTACCAACAGAAGTTTTGCACTTCCCACATTAGACTTATTCTAAGGAAAAAAATGGCATTTCTAATCAATTTCTCTCAAAATTAGAAGACGATCAAATTTAGTTAGTCAAGAGTTGACTGAAGATGTAAAAGAGACATGAATGATACTGAAGGAATACATAACAGCATTGGCTTCAACACTGAAAGTGACAACTATTCAAAATCCAGATATTATCATAAGGGGGAAATTACTGGACTAAAAAGCAGCACAGACAGGAATATCCTATGGACTACTGGGATAAAATGCTTGACTTCATATCATAAATAGAGACTTAGTGGGAAATAATCTATATTAATTTTATTTATTTTCTTCCTTACTTTTCTGAGCAGAAAAAGAATGAATTTCAAAGAGGGAAACAAATATATGTTTTGATAAATGTAAACTTTATGCTTATGTGATGAGAGAGTGTTCATTCACTGTCCATTAAAAATCTGTTCCTTAGGAATTTTAATTCTTAATAAAAATCCTATTTGCTGCTTGATCTATATGTAAGTAGTTGTCAATTCCATTTATCAGGAATTGCTCACTAAAAGAGATTAATCTTTTCCACCCAAGAAAATACCTAGTCTGAAATGACATAGTGTTTTACAGCCATTGAATGCCAAATTGAAAAAGACTAGTGAACAAGAGAGAATGAAAATAATGATAAAACTTCACTACAAGTAGAAATCCCTTAGAATTCTTGGTGTTGCAGTTAGGTAGATTTATGATAAATTCATCTTAATGAATTATTGACATGGACACACTGGAATGCTTTATGTAGTTGACAGTGCTTCCTCATTAACAACCTCCTGCAGTTCTACAAAAGGTAACATTACAGCAGGTTGCCAGGAAAATTACTGCTGACAATTAATCAGAATATAATAATACTTAAGATATTTAACTATGTACATGTAGCTTACCAACAAAAGAAAATGCCACTCTGTGTTGATCATTCATGCTATCTTGTTATGTAACAGGTACTTGCTACTGAAAGCAGTAAATCTATGCCTGTGTATAAGGTCCAGTGACTGAATTCCCTTCCTTTTTGAAAATTGACAGTCCACCAGCCAAACCAATTGAAGTATCACTTAAATGTTTTACACTGTTCTTCCATCAAAATGGCATTTTCAAAGTGTCACAGAGGGATGTTGGACTAGCTGAAAGGGACTTATATTATTTAAAAGATCGTGGATAAAATTCTGGCCCTACTGAAATCAATGAGAGTTTTGGCCCTGATTCCAGTGTGGATATTTTTTTTCATCATAGTCCAGGATGTTAGGCTTCAGGAAATTGCAAATTAGAATAGCAAAGTTATAAAAACAGATGTTGTAGAAGAAATGGTCAGTGACCCTTGATTACCTGTAATGCAATGAACATGACACTAATGATAACTCTTTCCTATCTTAATTGTGTCTATCACAGACAAGGAAAAATCTAATTGGTGCACTTACCATCAGAGACAAGGGACTTCAACATGGATTGGACTTTTCCTCATGTCACAACATTCCTATTCCTGGATTTTTTTTAGCCAGTACCATGTTTTTAATTGAAAAGTGAAAGAGTGTTTAATTTAAATAGGACTTTATGCATTTAAGAGGTGGCAAAAGTATTTTCAGGACAATTCCTGTGTATATTAGCTATTTTGTTTAGGTGAAGAATAAGGCCAAACTCCAATTCTAATGTATCATGTGTTAAATGTCTCTGCTGTCCACTCAAATGCCATGGAACACATCTGACTTTACAATGAGCCAAACAGTTGTCTCTTCATGATCTCAAGTTAGCCTTCTGTTAGGTATCTGTTTCCAAATTTTACAACACTATAGCTGAGGTTTTGTGCTTTCATGGCTAAAATCCAGTTGAAGATGTACTTGTTCTAAAAACAAAATTATTGGCAAGCAGTTGCCTTCATATCCTTTGCAGTGAAAACATTTGACCTTAGAGTCCAAATGGCTTATTGCCTAGTTTTGATCTACTTTGTACAGTAATAGGGAAGAGATCAAAACCAGATGACAGACATCAAGGCAAACGGCCAGTGGCAGAATGGCTGGCTTGTAGGTAGAAAACTGAAATAAACCTGCCAAGTATTATTTATCCTAGGAGAAAACTACCTCAAGCTGACCACTTTTATGATTAACTCATAAATGGTTACTGAGAACCACCACCAAAATTTATTTTGAAATTTGACAGCTTGAACTTTTTTTCTCTTCTAAAGTGGATTTTCTTGCATTGGTTTTAGAAATAAATGTGGAATAACCATAGCTGCCCATAAAGACAGAAAGATTTTGTGAAAATACAAATCTGACTGTAGGAAAGATATAAAAATAAGTTATCTCATCTTTTTCTTAGGGCAAGGACAGAGTTAAATAATTTCAGTTTCATGGCACTTAAGTAAGTTGGTAGTATATCTGCTGGGTTATTCTCTCTAATATAACCTCTAGCAAAGGATTTAACTATAGACATAGCAAAAGGAAAAGCATTAAAACCAATATTTACAAAGACTGTCTTAATGAAAATAAATTTAAAAGACTATGTTTCTTCTCTATGTTTTTTTATCACTTCAACTGGCAAACAAATTTTATACTCAGAATAAAGAGTAATAGAAAGTCTATACTAAATAGCCTAATAAGCAAAAATTGCTGCCGTAATTAAAAGTCACAATTTAATCTTCACAAATCACACTTTTTCTTTAGGTATGATAGCTTTTATTTGTTAACTCTTCAATACCTTTAAACATGGTCACATTTAGATGCTGAAGACTAGAACACAGCAGATTGCAGTAAACGAAACATCAACAAACAATTACTACAGTAGTGCTCTCTAGCAGAAACAAGAACAGCATACAAAACACAACCCCAGTACACTGACTCAGATAGCCAAAACTAAAACAAACAAACCTAAAAAAACTAAAAAACTCATAACATTATAATTATTTTTTCCAACTTTTTGCACACAATTAGGTATACAAATCTCCAATCACATATTTACTAATTATAATGCATTACTATAGGCTATGTAGCTGGCAGTCACCAAAACCCTTGGGTCATTTAGGGATCCTACAGAGTAAAGAGGAGAAGTATTTCACATGGATCCAGAGATCTCAGCTCCTACCACAGAGTTCAGTGTCCATGAGTCTTTAAAATGCAGTCCTTAATCAGAGAGCACAGTCCCCAGTATTGCTCTTATACCTTATTTTTGTGAGGACCGACCCTTGGCAATCCATCTGTATGATTTAATGACTGAAATAAAACTTAGTTTTCAACAGATATTAATATCTAATATCAACAGTTGTTAACTTGTAGACTCTGTAAAAGCAGCTTGAGGAGGCAGAATAGTGTGGAAACTAATCTTTATGGTGTGTTTTGACTATCCAATCCTGTGCAGAAACACTAGAAACTACTAGAGTTACTGATATACCACAGTTTTAATTACATTTAAAACATTGTTATGGGATTTAACTATAATCTCCTGCATAAGCTATTGATAATGTTTCACACTATCCTGTGCTAACTTTGTGGTGGAATTGCTTTGTACTGCAAATAATCTTTTAAGTGTCAAAAGAATATCATCAATATCAATATTATCAATAAAAATGACACATGATAATAATTAACTCTTTCTTCTCCATTTTTGTTGGTACATTTTAAGTTTTAGGTACTGAGATGACAAAATCTGAGGCACTGTTTACTTATTTACAAAGGAGAAACTTGTTTTATTTCTAACAACTTTGTGGAAGAAGGAGACAACAGTCTCCTTCTTCCATGTTTTCTTTCCTTTTCAGACCATTTGGAAACAATAAAATGTGTAGTATAGGAATATCTGAGCTTTTCTAATGAGAATAGTGATGCACTAGTCAGAGTGGACTGACACTAATATTGCTAGCTTAAATTGAGACTTTCATCAAAAGTCTACAGAATTAATTTAGATGTTCTTTAATGACCCTGTATTGTGCCATCTAGACCAGCTGTTGAAAAAAGACTGAGAATACAACAACTAAACAAAGATAAACTTCTGGAAGGAAAAGTGATTCCTATATGAATTGCTCTGATGTAGTTCTCCTGAACTTAGCTTTGCTGTGATGTTGAAGTGGAAAATGTTGCACATAGCAATTACAGGATGCACAAACTATTTGGCTACAAAACATGGACCAAAACCCATGCGATTCACCCTTTAGATGGTGAAAGGACCTGTCTAGGACTGCATTTATTTCTCATTTCAGGGTTTCACAAAGAGATACACTTTTGCTTGATTAAAACAAGTCGTGATAAATTGGTTGGAAATAACACCTTCTTAAGCAAATTTTCAAAATTTTCATTTAGAGACTTTTAAACAAAGTATTTCTATTTTGAAATGTATCTTACTTTCTTAAGACGCGCTGTCTTTAAATATATTCTTACTTTCTATTTTTAAGTGTGTCTTACTTTGAAAATTGCTACAGATTTTCCTTATGAACCAATAAAAATCCTTAAAAAAACCCCATGATTCTGGTATCCATAGAGCTATCTTTTTTTTTTTTTTTTCCCACTAAAATCAAAATTTATATGCACATTTTCACTTCAAGCTTGACATAAGCGCATTTTATACATAACATTGCTTTATTTTCTAATTTGTGTGAAGAGAGATAGTTATTGAGTCACATACTGTTCCACATTACATCTTATCTTACAGACAACAAAATACTTAACACTAATATTTTGTAAAATAGTAGCTGTCTCCCCAGCTGTCTGTAATTGAGGCAGTTTTGGCTCCTGTATCCAGCATATGAAATGTTACAGCCTTCCATGAAAGAAGTTCAAGTATACCTCCTTTTTAAAAGGTGACCTTAATTTTGCCCAGAGAGTGACAAATAAAACCAAAAAGTAGAATTTCTATGGAAAAGTCTCATTGCTTTCTAGCAAACTTCATTATAACCTACTAAATGGCAGCTTCTTCTGCAGCATATGTAGGGAATGCCTCACTATTTAAACTTGTGACATACACAAAGCAAATCCAAGCAGATATACACTCCATAGGAAAAAACAGAGATAATAGGCAGCTACTTTTTACAAAGGAGGGCTTATGGACATATTTTATGACTTCCTCAAATTTGTCTTAATATATTCTGCTATTACTTTACATTGCTTTTTTAACACTGTCTTTTAGTACATTGGTTACACTGATTCTTCCAATAATTAATGATGGGAGGTGGGAGGTAGGTTTAAGAACAATTAATCCAAAATATAAAATATTCTATTTAGGTTTGTTAACTAGATAGGATGCATACTGGATTTTCTAACAAAATGACATTGGTTTTGTTTTCAAAAGAAAGAACATTTGTGGGTGGATAAAGATTTAATATTATTTAATTAAAATAAAGAATTCAAAATTTATATAACATAAATTTAAATGAGAAACAAAGTTGCATCTGAATGGAAAACATAATGTTCAGTTAAAAAAAAAATCCTATTAAGCATTTTGATCTCATAAATTATATAAAACATTACATAACATTTATTGAGATTAACAAAGTCTCAGGACCAGAATTTCCCAATGAAAGACATTTCGTTAGAGTAACTGATGATAGCTCTGTTTAACTGTTTGCTTTTGCAGTAGTTTGCTTATGGTTGTAATTCTTAGGGTACTCTGATGCAATTATAGTTTTCTGTTTTAATTAATGCTGTAAGAATTTTTTTCATTGAAAAATGAGCCTTCTTCAACTACCATGAAAATATTAATTCTATATACATATAAAATTGTGGATAGTGTAACTACTGATTTCTAATATACATAGCTGTCCATGTTATTTTTCATGATACATGAACAAATTTAGGTTTTTGGGTAACTATCATGTTGAGTTAGGAATTCTAAGTTACATTATTTTTTTTATAATTCCAGACTGAGTTTTGCTAACTGTTGTGGCAGCTTTTGTTTGTTTTCCCCAATGTTTAAAAAGTCTGCTTTATGGAAAAAATATAATTTTCATTTATTGTTCTTATTTAGAAAAGAAAAAATCTGTAAGTATGACATTTTTCTTAAGAGAAATGTCTACTTAATCAACATTCTAATTTTTCCTAAGGAGTTTATTTGAAAAGAAGCTGTGTTAACAGCTGAAAAGTTTATTTTCTTCCCTTGAAGTGGAATGAGATTTTGTGAGTTGTTTCTGGAAAAGAGTCATTGGCATGGGCTATTCCATGTGACAGGACAGGATTGCATTGCAATCTGTTTCATTATTGTATAGCAATAAAGCGCATGTATATACTGACCTGTGTTGCCTGCAGGTCAAGGGAAGTGATTGTCCCTCTGCATTAGTGAGAGTGCCTCTAGAGCACCCTGTCGAGTTCTGGGCTCTGTGGTGAAAAGAGACTGGACTGTGTGGTTTAAGCAAATGATTTATCTCATATGCCACTAAAGCAGGTTTTTATGGATACAATGGAAGAATGCACTATTACAACCTAAAAGCAAGAATACACCATAACAAGTTAGAAAGCATGTTAAATATTACATATATTAAGTTAATCACCCATGTTTGCAAACTTACAGCATGATAAATATACACTTATCACTCCAGGCAAAGGCTCTCAATCTTAGAAAAGTAATCTTGGCTGATGTCCTGACCAAGGGGGAGGGGGCCATGCAGGTAACCGTTGGAAAGGCAATTCCCAAAATCTAAACTAAACCACATCTTTTGTTTTAGTGTCTTACACCAGTTTTCTGAAGAAACAATTTTTCTGGAACATTTGTTATTGCAATAACCAGAATACCAAAAAGAACCAAAATGTCAAAACCAAAATTTTTTGAAAAATGCATTTTACTCCCATATTTGAACTAAATCCATTGTCTCTCAATAGAACAATAATAAAAACAATTAAAAAAAAATTTTCTATGTAATCCAAGTTTAGGAAGTAGGAAAGCATAACACCTTTCACAAGATGCTTCTAGTATTTTTGCATTTCCTGAAACACTCATTTGAGTTTTATGGTCTTTGATACTACTCTGCTGTTGAAAGATGTGATTTTTCCTCCAAATCTTTTGTGTTTGACGTGTAAGCATAATCTGAAGATACACATTCCTCCCTCCCCAGTCATAAAAAGTTGGCTGAAATATATGATACATTAAACTGAAAGGAAATGCCAAAACATCAGAAAAGATTAACATTTTTATGGGAAAGCTGAATTCTGTAAAGAAGATATTCATGCCATCAATTCAGTTAGACAGTACAGTCCTGGGTCCTTGAAATTTCTTCTGGCCAGCAAAAAGGAATGGTTTTATTCACATTTCATTTTTAATTAGGGGATAATTGTCACTGACACGTGTATATACCTTGATTCCAGGACTAGGTATGAGAAAATCCAAAGGGAACAGTTGTAAGAATGTATTTTCCAGTGACTAGGCATATTACTGAGTGAAGATACATTGAATAATATATTAAGAATTCCTAGTACTTTTCACATAGTTGCAAGATAGTTTTAAATAGCATGTGAATCAGTAAAAATAATATATGAAGTCTCATTACTTTAAAAAGTTTTATATAATTTTGCATAATGTTTAAGAAATGTTCCTGAAATACTTTCATTTTCTTCAGCTGTTAGAAATCTGGTTTCCATTTTTCTTACCATCTATTCTATGTCTTCTAATTTCTAAGCAGAGACATATTATAGAATATCATTATAACATAGTAAATGAGACTTCTCTAATACAGAACAAAAAAATCCATATATAATTTAATGCTACTGAAATAAATATTTTCATGCAATTTCCTGGGAAATCTCTTTGTACTGAAAGATCATCATGGTTTAGGGTCAGGGCGGCCCCTTAGACCTGTAACAGACACTATCTGTTAACCCCCCAGAGGGGAAGAGAAAGGACATAAGGGAGAGAGACTTACTGATTAGAAAAGGAAACCAGAACAGCTTTAATGAAAGAAAATAATAATAATGGAATATAGAAAAATATATACAAGACCAATGTCGAACCCAATCCCCCTGATGGTAATTACATCACCATCACCACTGATGCTGTGGAGCAGGCACTGGGGGAGTCCCAGACTGGGCCCCACAGCAGATGGGAGCTGTGTTCAGGAGCTGGATTCTGGTACCATTTTCAGGAACTCACCGATTGGGATTGAAGGCACAATGGAGTCCTCTGTGTATGCTCTGAGGAAGGAACTAAGAGGACCCAAGTGAAGCCAAGCAAAGCTGGCAAAGAGGTCCAAGAGGGGAGAAGAGCTCAGGAGCCCCAAAAGAGAGGGAAAGAGGGAGAGAGCAAGAGAGAGAGACCCTCCAGATCCCCCCAGGCTTATGCCAAATAAGATGTATATGGGCTGGAATACCTCATTGGTCCGTTTGGGGTCACCTGCCCTGTCTGCTCCTCCCTGCAGGTGCAGCCTTTCACTTTCCTGCAACTCCCAGGATGGTACACAAGATCCAGCAGTGGCCTTGGTGAGTAGTAACTCCTTGGTAGTAATGCTAAACATGGGGTGTTATTACTGCTAGAATCAGGCACTGCCTGTGAAAACAAGCTGCTAACTTCAGAAAGTGCAGTTAGAAGAACTGAGCCAAAAAGCGAAATCACTGAAGAGAACCAGCTCTGTTCACACCCACACAAGGACAAAGATGAAAATATTTCTTGTTTATCCTCATCAGCAAGAGAGATACCAAATTTCCAGGTTGCTGTAGACTGTCTATGAAAAGAATGGGCATTTACAAAAAGAACAAGAAAGTAAATGATACTAAGCATGTTGTACAAACTTGAATTTGTTTGACTATAACAAAACTGCGATACTCAGAGAGACAGTTCAAGGCTTTACAGTCATTAGAGCAAAAGTGCGTTTTGCTTGCCTAAGAATGGGGGTACCAACCCTATCTCAAGCATGGTAAGAACAAAGCCAAAAAAGAATCACACATGGCAGAGTTCTCAAGACTTAGTTTTCTTTGATATTCCCATTTGGATTAAGTAAATCTGGGGAGAAACATAGGAAATCTCCAGAATGGATAGAGGTGCTCCTGGAAAAGTTTTTTCTCAGAAACAGATAACTGCTTCACTGTTAGTAGTCTGTCTTTCCAGAATTCTACCACAAGACTTACTTTTCACCATGTCTAATGATCTGATGATGTCTGTGACTTTTTTGGTCTATATCTACATCCCTCCTTGCTCAGTTCCTATGAAACTCCATGAGAAAATTAAAAAAAAAATATAACCTCCTTTTCACATACAATATACATGCTACTATTTTGCAAGCTGCACAAAAAACAGAGGGCCAAAGACCAAGCTGAAACTTTTAAGCAAAATAATTGAGTAATGAGTAACAGCTCGTGACCTGAGCTGAACTGCCTTGCTGGAAAGGTTAGATATTTGAATACTACACTTAAAAACAGTAGCCTATATGTACAAGCCCCATGTACTCCAAGGCTGCCCACATAAGACAGTATGTAGACATATCCTTGTCATTTTTAACCTAATACAGTCAACTTGTTATATCTCTATATCTAATTAACCAAAAACCTATTTTCATGAACATTTTTTTTTCCTTTCAGTTTTTTGACTTGGTCAGAGATGCCAAGACATTTTTCAGAGCAGATGACAGTTCTGTTGGACTTTAAAAGCATATCAAAGCTTAAAAATTGGAGCTTATTCCATGACATTTTTATGTAAAAAAAAAAAAAAGGTAATCCAGAGGATACTGTTATATATAGTTATAGATCTGTCATTTCTAAAATAATCCAGTAAAACTGAGAGACCTTCTATGTGCATTCACCCCTGAACTATGATATCTGAGAATGATTAGAGATGCTAAGTTTATGCTGTGCTCTTTTACTTCTGACAGTGAATGTCCTTCCTCTTAATACTATCCATCTCCTTTGGGTTGGTGAAGGGGTCTTGTGAAGTCCAAGATTTTGCTAGTATAGCAACAAGCTTTGAGAACTATTTTTAAGGATAATAAATAGATATTCTCTTCTTTCTAGGACTTTGATATTGCTTAAAAAACCCCAAATGGTCACTGTTTCTTCTCTGAGGAACCAATAACACTAATAATTCCTATATGGAGTCATCAAATTACATTTTCTTCTCTGCACACTGATGAATGTAATAATGCTCATTATATTGAAACCTGTCTTTCAGACCTTGAATAATTTTTGCATTCATGGTCCTCTTTTGATTCTAGCAATTGTTCTAAATCTATTCAAGTGTTATGCAGCTTTTTTTCTTTTAGAAGTTAGCATTTGAAATGTCCATTCTAAGACTGTTAGCTGAATCAAATTATTCACTCTTGTAGTTCATCTTTTGCATATGTCTTAATATTGCATCAATACTCCTATTTCTGAATTTAATCCCTGTACTTAAACACATGCCTCTGAAAAGACAAATTTAGATAAAGGAAATGGCTGACATTGAAAGCTAGATTTACTGAACTAAACAAAGCATTAAAATAAATAAGGTATTATACACATGCAAGCATTGTATTGTATATAATAATATCTACAATATATATGTCATGTATTACATATATACAAAAATTTCTGATCGAAACTTGTGAATGTACTTCAGAGTTACAGGTTTTTCAGTTTTGTAGATATATTGTTCCTGTGTTATCTGTCTTAATTTTCAGATGAAATCTTGAACAAATGAGAAAAGTTTTAAGAATATGAAGTGATGTAAATATGAGTCATATAACAATCAGAATAGAGTGAGATGACAGCCTGACGTGAAAATAGGATTGTACAGCAGGAAATCTGTGGTACAAACATATTTGCATCTGGTAATTGCTTTAAAAGGGCTTTGAGAAAATATTAAGCATGACATTAAAATGTACAGGTGAGCCACTTGTACCAGCACATTGTTTATTGACATTAGAAAACCACTGTAAATAATAAGTTTCCCGGTGATCACCACAGCAAATGCTTGTGCTATTTCTGAGGGTTCCAAGGAAAACTGGATTTCCTTGCAGTATATTACCCAACAAACCTAAATAAGTGTGATGACAACTAAACTTTTCCAAAAGCTCCTATGTCCCACAATTCTATGCTAGGAAATTGCTATCTCTCTTCTGCTGAACATTTGTGTGACCTACTTTCTTACTATTAACTACATTTTATTTTGTTACTGGGGATTGGTAGTTACCAGCACAGGAACACTTCTCTATTTAAGACAAAAACATACTGTTGAATTCAATGTCACAGTAGAGTTTTATAGCAGTGAGGAATTGCCTTGATAAATGGCCCTGACATTAGTGTTTTCATGACTCTGCCTTCAATGTCACTGCATCACAGTGCAGAGTGGTAAAGTAAGACCACCGCTACCTTCCAACAACATATTAAGTTGAAGCTCACTCTATCTCTAGATCCCGTAGGCACAATAAATGGAGAAAATAACACATTTACAAACTGATAAAACCTGGTAAAGCTAATAAAATCAGACATTTTATAGCTTGTCTAATACTGTCCTTTGAAGGGCATCAAATAACGTCATGTACTATTCTATGGGAAATCAAGTTAGGTACAACAATGCTTCCTCTGGACTATGCATTTGAATAGGCAGGAGATGCTAAAGTTAATCAGCTCAAAATGATAGAAATTTTAAAATTAATGCTTTGGTTTTTTAAAAGTGGATGCATACCGTTTTGATAGGAGCAGCAATCATCTATCATAAAGTTCCAATTTCAATAACGAGGTCCTTTCAAAATTTTAGAAATATTTCAGCTATTACATGCTCTTTCCTAATGTTGTGTGTAAAAGTCTATTGGAAAGACATCATCATATGTCACCTTAGCAAAGAGGACATTTTTTGTTATTGCCAGACAACTGCAACAGTAGCTACATTATTAATTTGCTCTGGCTCAAAACATTTATACAAATACTTTTTATTTTCTGGTAACATATTCTGTGATGCCAGAGAAATAAAATATGGACGGCCTTTGTTCTCATGTTGCACTTTAAAGTAATACTTCAATTCCACTTTTATTCTACCACAGCTGGATTTTGCTATGTTGATCTTAAGTACCAAGCAACAGATCTAGTCTGTGTTGAGGTTTAGCTACCAGTCCTAGCTCCCTTGATCTCTGACCACTTCCCTCATTTTAACAATATCTAGTCTGCAAGGAGTTCAGAAAAAAACTTGTTAAGTAGTATAGAAATGTGGTGCAGTTTGTCTTGAAAGGCAGTAACACTCATTTGTGCTCTGATTATATCAGATCTGACAAGCTAATCAAGGTTATGCCTGGATAGTAATAACAGAGGAGATCTCCAAGGACAAGCTAGACTAAGAAAGGTAGTAGTCTTCCATTTTTATTATCATCTCAAATATTATGAAGAGAATGTCAATCTGCTTTAGACCAGTGTCTTTTTTTTTTTTTTTTTTTTCCAGTCACATAGGGCTGAAAACTGAGGCCTGGAGACTTTTTGTTACCATTGTTAAAAATATGACAGTATATCAAATCTTTAGAACAAATAGTATGTACAGAAATACAGCAGGTATTTCTGTAGAGCACAGTAAATTATTTGCAAATAGCAAAATCATAAAATGGTATTTGTGAATTATGTAACTGAAAATCATAAAGGGTAGGTGGTACCTTACATGGGGAATCCATTGCCTTTTCCAGGATTCTGGGCTCATATATTTCTGCTATATTCAAACAATGTCTGCAGATCTATCATCTACCTTTTAATCTCATTTCATGAGAAATAGTGGTCACTGTTAAGAACTGAGGAACAATTGCTAAAATTTTCCAGATTATTCATACACAATAATTTTTTTTTTTTTTTTTTTGTGAGACTGAACAATAACTTTCTGGTTTTAGACATCAATCTCTTTATAGATAATTGGGTAGTAATATGGTCAACCATATTCTATGTATGGTAGCAAGCTGCTCATGTAATTTCCTGCATTACCAAAGAAAACTTTGGAATTGAATAGAACTGACCAAATGACAGTATTGACAGTCATTGGTATGTTGACTCATTGATAAGTCAGATAAAAACTTACCATAACATTAAAAAACTATCTTTAGTAGTTGTGAAAGGGCTCATCTGAATTGCCATATTTCAATATGGCTGTTTTCATATTTCCAATAGAAATTTTGTAACATTTAAACAAACATCTCTTGACCAGTAGGAAATCTTCTGAGAAGCAAAACAGCCCTTTTACAATGTTTTTTTGGTTTGGTTTGTTTTATGGTATATATATAAAAAAATCTGTTTTGTTTCTTTTTGAGTTCCTTTGAGTAAAATTCATGCTATAGTGTAGAAAACTGAATATAATGCAAGGACTTGGCCTTTCATGTCATTATTGCAGTATATTAGTATTATGCTCCCATCTCCTGGAGAAACTGGCTGCTCTTGGCCTGCACAGGCATACTCTTCACTGGTTAAAAAAACTGTCTGGATGGCTGTGCCTAAAGAGTTGTGGGGAATAAAGTTAAATCCAGCTGATGGCTGGTCACAGGTGACGTTCCCTAGGACTCAGTACTGCGATCAGTTCTGATTAATATCTTTGTTGATGATCTGGATGAGGGGATTTAGGCCACCCTCAGTAAGTTTGCACATGACACCAAGTTGTGTGGTTGTGTTGATCTGCTTGAGAGTAGGGAGGCTCTACAGAGGGATTTGGACAGGCTGGATCAATGGGTTGAGGCCAGCTGTGAGAGATACAAGATAGGTAAGTGTTGGGTCCTGCACTTGGGTCACAACAACCCCAGGCAACACTACAGGTTTGGGGAAAAGTGTCTAGAAAGCTGCCCAGCAGAAAAGGACAGGGTGTTGACTGACAGCTGGTTGAATATGACCTGGCAATATGCCCAGCTAGCCAGGAAGGCCAATGGCCAGCATGGACTAGGACAATGGTTGTCTCCTGGGCCCAGCACTAGTGAGGCCACACCTTGAATACTGTGTTCAGTTTGGGGTTCCTCGCTACAAGAAAGACATTGAGGTGCTGGAGCATGTCCAAAGAAGAACAACAAAACTGGTGAAGGATCTAGAGAACAAGTCCCATAAGGGACAGCTGAGGGATAAAATGCCCAGTTATTGCTGGGCAGTTTCCAATCATCTAACCTCTGGCAGCTGCTCAAAAGGTTATGGGATTATATTTGTACACATTTTCTTTATGTTACCAGTGGGAATCTAAAGAGCTCTGTTTTTCAAATAATGCCCATATGTGCTACTGGAAAATGACAGTGAAGCATCACTTGCAGTTCTCTATGTTGGATGTAATCTGCAATATAACTAATGCATCTTCATTAGAGTGACAGCTCTCATCAGATATTTTGTGTGCTAGAATCTAACAGCAAGTGAAGCAGTGATGAGGATTGGAACATGTCCCAAATCTGTGAGGAGCCCATATATTTCACTACTTGTTCAGCTGGCAACAGCTATCTGAAGTAATTTGAGCATTCACTTTAAATTATAAGGTTATGCTAAATGAAGCGGTATCTAGTTAAATTTATTTTAAAACTGTTCTGGGCTGTTTTGGACAACTACCTGGTTCATAAACCTAAAATCATATCTTTGTCAAATGTCTCATATTCACTAGGACCAATAACTGAAATATATCATACAACAGAAACTTAGGACTCTGTCCTCAAAGATCCTTAGATGACTCACTCAGTTCTGATATGACAACATTCCCTTTGCTTTTGGGTTAAGGGAGGCATGAGTGGTATATTAGACTTTACATTTTTTTTTGTCAGACTCAAAGGAAAAAGCCAAAACTAGATATGTGAAAAGTTATATACTCCTTTGCTTCTGGTCTCTCCCATATAGCACATTAATAGAATGGAGATAGTTTGGAGAAACTTACACTTCCATTGACTTCATTGTGTTTAGTCATTAAAATTCTATTTAGTGAATACGATGCAAAATTGACTTCAACTTTTAATTCCTAGAAGGTGGGCATTATTAACCAACAGGAAATAAATGGTGATGTCCTTAATTTTGTTTCTTAATTTCTAGTCTGCATTTTCTGACCATGTTTTAGAAAAATAAACCATGTGTAAATTACATTCTATGTGAATGAAAGAATATATCTGGCATAGTTGATGGCTCATTCTTACATGCTATGTGATGTTCATCAGCAGGAAATATTCTTGCAAAAACTAAAAAAAAGCATTAAAGGCTAGCCAAGGTGCCCTCAGGTTGACTTGCAGCCTGAACGTTCATACTGCTAAACAGTGTGATAAAGTTTATGTTCCATCAGTATGTGAATGTGCTCTTTGGAAGTGTTTTTTTCTTCATGCCTGAACAACCAGCAATAAAGAGAAGAGACACAGCATGTGAAGCAGATCTCATCCAGATGCACCCTGATGTCCTTTCTCTGTGGCAGATAATAGATGGGATTGTTAATGATGGTCATCAGCTTTTGTTTTGTGTTCAGTCTAAATGAAATTAAAACACCAGACAGGTTTAACTCTTGAAACATAAATGTTGGGTTGTAGTCTCTTAATTTTGCAGCTGTAGCTTGTTTTGAATAGAAGAAACTAACTCTGA
>JANHGN010009864.1:24921-43850 GCA_024605025.1 Megaceryle maxima
ACCACACCTATTCCTGGAATTAATTGTAATAACCCCTCCTTTGCCAATGAATATGTATGTTTCTCATTATAAATAACTGCTGACTTTGAAGTACGGTGCGCAAGTTAGGAGGAGTGATCCCCCTTGCGCCCGGCGCTGTGATAAACATGCCTACTTTATAACCTATCTCGGGTTGTAGAGTTTGATTCCGCACGCCACTCTCCCCTCTCTTGTTATAGATGCTTTTTTTACATTTGTTTAACTATTTATTTCTTTATTTTAAGAAGAAAAGTAATAGTTAGACATGCTAGAGGCATATCTTCACTATCAAGTAACAACACAAAAGATGACATAAAACATAAAGTGACTTAGCATAAACTTTGCTTAGTGAAAATTCACACATGATTTGAATACTTTCATACTTTGAATAGCTTTCCTGCTTACCATAGCAGCTTTAAAACTATCAGGATATGATTTCAATGTTTAAATAGTAAGTTTAAATCTATGACAAAGTGGTACACTACTTAACTTCTTGGATCCGTACATGCTTCCAGCAAGTTCAAAAGCAGCAGGTATTCATTAATCAGAGCAACTAAAATTAGTTGAATTGTCCTCCCATTAATTCACAATAGGTCTAGCTGGAGACAGGGAAAGTGCCTGTCCAAATAGATTACCTTGCTTGTAGCTGCTCAAAGTAAATATATGGTGATTTCTTTGGTGTTTGTGTTCCACATTCACCTTACAGAATACAGAACATTGCTTCCTCCCCACCTCCCCTCAAAAATGGACAAATCATTTAGCTTATTTTGAAAGCAACACAGTGTGGCCTCCATCAAACATTAAAGCTGATCATGATGTTATTCTGTTCTGTTGTTAAGAAAAGGATTGTTCTGCCTGAGACACATGTAATAACAAAATAGTTCTGAAATAATTACTCTGCTTTCTCTGTGCAAAAAGCTATGGCCAGGATTTCATTCTGGCTATTTCTCTCCCTGCCTTTAAATCTAAGCACAGACCTGAGTCTGAAGGAAGAGTCATGCAGGGGAGGTTGTTGGCTTAAATGTACACTATAGTCCTGTTTCTCAAAATGTCTCTTCTGGAATGGAACCTGGTAGAACTTCTTGATTTTGGATGATTTGCCCTTAATGATCATAATAAATAAATAAATAAATAAATGCTTTATTTATTCTCATTTTTATTAATAATTAAAAATTTGCCCGTTATTCTTGACAAAGACATTTTATGTAGAGATTTGTGAGTTAGTCCAGAAAGGGCTAGATTCACCTCATTCCACCTAGCTGACTAGGAGTTAATTTTTGAAGTAATTCTTTTTTAGGAGCTGAGATGTTTTAGGAAGCAGTTTGATTTGTTTGTTTTCATGGGCATTTTTATGAAACCTAGAAATCCTGGAGATTTAGTCACATTTCAAACTTTATTTGTAGTCTAGAAGTGTTCGAATAGTTCAGGTAGTTGGGTAAGTAAGCAAACACTTGGGAGTTTTGGGAGTTCAACCAAAGAAAACTCTGTGTTCTAAACCTTCAGAGGTTACAAAGGATTGATTTATCAATTTCAGTCTTGCTTGCCAAGAAAAACTGATTATAAGTCTAAAAAAATTGAATCCACCCTGAAAAAATGATTCACGTTGTTTACACATCTAAGTGTTGGTTCAGTCATCCAGTTGGAGAATTATGGACTACAGATAGTCAAAAACTTGAAGTTCTTGAAGGTAGGAAGAAGATTGTGGTCTCAAAAGTGTGTTCAGACACTAAGTCATTCATCTGGTTGTAATGAGTCTTTTTGGTTTGTTTTGGTTTGTTGGTTTTTTGTTGTTGTTGTTGTTGTTTTTTTTTTCTAAGAGAAAGAAAGAAATTTTCTAATACCTGCCCAAATTTCATGAATATATGTATATATATGTAAATGTAAGTAATATAAACTGCAAGGCTCAATCAAAGCTTGAACACAGATCAAATACAAAAGGGGTGAAGCAAATGAAGAATAGAGTTATAAGAGTTGTTAAGAATCCAAGAATCCTTCAGCTGCATTTTCACAAATCACAGGTGTCTTGACTCATTACATGGAAGTTGAAGTAAGTAATTATTTTCAAGTATAAAGGAACTTGTCTCCAGGAAAGTCCTCAAGGGTATTTTCCAAGCCTCAATTCAGAAAAACAGTTAAGCTAACAGACTCATATATGTAGTATACACATATATAAAAGTTTAGAATTGAGGGACCATGCTGTAAAAACAAAAGCCTTGGTTCATGAAACTTATATGCAACAGCAATAGAAATAATGGAATCATAACTAGACTATGCAAGAGAATATATTGCATCTAATGGCTGCACTAGGGACTCATGCATAACAGAGGTTAACAAGCAAATAATATTCCAATTGTTAAGTGTGGAGTTGGACTATAGTACTATGCTCGTTTCATTTGTAAACATTCTTGTCAGTCTTGTAGTTAGAAGCTTGAAGTCAAATTGAATAAAACTTTACTTCATTTTTATGATTAAGACTGACAGATATTTCAGGTAAAATATGAATCATGGTAAAAATCTACAGTGCTCATTATACTTGGAGATTGCAAATCCAAACACAGCAATGTGAGAAATAAGAACTCTCAGAAAAGCTTAGCAGACTCAAGAACTGCAGACTATTTCCAAACAAGATGCAGCAAGTTACAGAGAAGAAATTGTGTGTGATGGCACAATCCAGTTCTCATTCTGATAATACCAAAAAGTTAAGAGGCTCTTCAGCTGTAGTTAAATCTGCAGGTGTCACAATACAGAAAGTAACACTGACACATAAGCAGAATCTTGTATAAATTTTAATTTGGTTGGGTTTGATTTTTGAGCTGCGGAGCATTTATACCTTAAAGTGTTCACTGAACATGAATACTTAATATTAGACTGGAATGTGCTCAGAAATTAATACTATGAATTTAGGACTTACTGTAAATTGTACTATATAAACATTATGTGTAATATATGGCTTTCATTATAAATCACAACAGCATGGAGGTATAGACAGGAGAAAATAGGAAGGAAAAGGGAGAGAGAAATGTCAATGTAAAAACTGTAAAGCTAAGCACTTGCATAATTATGTTGATTCCAATCGGTGTTTAGTTCTTCAACTTCAAACATTAAGTAAACCTAACTATTCTTTGCAAATGTCCGAGTTTCCACAGTTGAAAGATTTTTGCAGGTGTCATGATCTAGGAGCTGATCCAGAGAAAGCTCATTTGAAGAAATGTTAGGACATGAAAAATTAAATATAATAGTAAGAAAAGAAATATAACAGCTCTGCACAGGTAAGTTAGAAAAGATTCTGGGGATGAGGGAATTGTAACAGATCACAGGATGTCAGGGGTTGGAAGGGACCTTAGAGAACTTCGAGTCCAACCCCCCTACCAGAGCAGGACCATACAATCTAGCACAGGTCACAGAGGAATGCATCCAGGTGGGTTTTGAAAATCTCCAGAGAAGGAGACTCCAAAACCTCTCTGGGGAGCCCATTCCAGTGCTCTGTGACCCTTACAGTAAAGAAGTTCCTCCTCCTGTTGAGGTGGAACTTCCTGTGCTCTCACTTCCATCCATTTCCCCTTGTCCTATCACACGGCACGAGTGAGAAGAGGATGTCCCCCTCCTCCTGATACTCAGCCCTCATGTATTTATAAACATTTATTAAATCCCTTCTTAGTCTTGTCCAGACTAAAAAGCCCCAGGTCTCTCAGCCTTTCCTCATAAGACACGTGTTCCAGTCCCTTAATCATCCTTGTAGCCCTCCATTAGACTCTCTCCAGTAGATCCTTGTCCCTCTTGAGATGGGGAGCTCAGAACTGGATGCAATTTTCCAGGTGAGGTCTCACTAGGGCGGAGTAGAGGGAAAGCAGAACCTCCCTCGATCTGCTGGATACACTCCTAATGCACCCCATTATACCATTTGCCTTCCTGATGATATACTGCATCCTCTTGGTCTGCTAGTTTTCTTTCTCACTCAACCATAGTGTCTTAAAAAAAATCCAGCCTTACCTAGAGTCATATGCAGATTTCTTCTCTCTAACAATCATCATCCATATTCATAAGGACCAATTGCTCCAAGAAGCATGATTTCTGCTAGAACCCAATGGGTCTGCACACTCCGCTCTTACAAGTGCAGTATCACATGCTCTTCCTTGATATAATGTCATTGTCCTGTTTTATTCATCTCACACTACCATGAAAGTTGGCTTATTGCCTAGTTTAAATAATCTAAGCTTGTCAAAAGAATGAGGTAAAAGTGGCTTTCTGGAACAGTAATTTGTTAAGTGCCTATCTGGCAGATTCTAGTTCCCGAAGTCATGTACTACACAGGGGATAGAGGATAGCTTTCTAACATTTTTTCCGACTCTGTAGATGAACTGGGACTGTATTAGAACAGTTGTTAGCACAAATTCTCCTTGAAAAAGTAAGAGGGTTTTCACCTAGGAAATTGTGTGGAATAGCAGTGTAAAACATTT
Source organism: Megaceryle maxima (assembly GCA_024605025.1). Classification (NCBI taxonomy): domain Eukaryota; kingdom Metazoa; phylum Chordata; class Aves; order Coraciiformes; family Cerylidae; genus Megaceryle; species Megaceryle maxima. The sequence continues at coordinate 29,397 of JANHGN010009864.1, forward strand.
TTTATAAAGCTGAGTTTTTAAGGATGTCTTTTTGTTTTGTTTTGGGTTGGGTTAGGTTTTTTTGTAAAGTCAGTCTTCAAGACCATTTGAACCTATTCTGGAGGAATCACAGTGTTGTACATGTAATTCCTAATTCTGCCAATCCTGTAGCCCTGTCACTTTCTTATACTGACGGAGTAATTTTTTACAAATCCCTTGGAGATTAATGGTTTTATCCATGTAAATATAAGAAATTACTTTTAATATGACATCAGAAGCAGAGCTAGGTAATAATGGTTCAACTCTCTCAAAGTTTCTACTACAAGACTCTCTCAGAAAGCTGCTTGAATATACAGAGTGATTTTTACTGAAAGTTTCAGCAGAACTACTCCAACCACTTCTGAAAATAAATTAATGAAAACTATTATTTTTCAGTGTCCCATTAAAAATGAATGTTAGAATAGCTTAAACAGGAGGCTGCAGCCTCTTAGGGTCACCTGTCCTGTCCTCTTGTCCCTGGAGGTGTGGCTTTTTACTTTCTGCACCCCTCAATGTGATGATCAAGATGCAACAGTGACCTTGGTCTGCACACCAGTCCTTGATAGTAACTCTAAACACTGAACATTTATGACTGCTAGAAGCAGACACTGTCTGCAAGAACATGCTGTTAACTTCAGAAAGTGCAGTTAGTTAGAAGAACTGAGCTGAAAAACAAATAACAGAATTAATTCTGTTCTAACTCAAACCAGGACACAGCCCCACAGTTTAGATTAGGAATTTGAAATGTTTCAAAATACACATCCTCAATGGCAGAGGTGGGACCTATACTTTTTCTAGTGATTGGAGCCATATCACTAAGATGGAAGTCTTTGAAGGCCCCCATTTGTAGAAACCTTGTAGAAACCTATTAGAGTTTAGCAGGCAGTTTCACCTAAGACATCATTTCTACTGAGCATGCTATGGTGTTAGAGCATTTTTTGGTATTCTTAGTAATGTTGCACCAGGTAGAATGGAGGATGATGTTGTCTGACTTGAAATGACATGGTTTGATGCACAGATGAAGATAGTGGACAGTGTAACTTTAAAAAGACACACATGAAAAGTTAAAACAAATGCTGTTTTGTAGTTTGTAGAAATTAAACTGCAGGAAAAAAGCCCTCTGACAACCCTGATGACTGATATCACTGGAAGATCTTGACATTTCCCCACTTCATTCCCTTCTGGAACAACCTTAATAAAAGTAATTAGAACCCTTTACACAAAACAGCAAGCCTTACCAACCTACAATTTAAAAATTAAAATTTCAAATGTATATCCTTTAATTATACATAACCTGTACCTTTAATCATATGAAAGACATGAGATGTGAGAAATACACAAGTAATATGTGATAAATCTTACATAAGATGTGAGAAATTTGGTAAAAATCCTCTGGTAATCAAAATAATTCTATCTATAACACATATTTACCAATTCAAATGAAGTTTTTCAGTGAGTTATTATTCTCATGCCCTTCTCCTGTATCATTGACTTTAGATAAATTATTTTTGTAGAAAAGATCACTAGTGACAAAATAGACACCATTCCTCATATCTCCCCCCAAAATTCTGACTTTTCAATAGATCACTTTTTCATTTAATGCTGAATACAGAGAAGCTACACTTTTCAATGTTAAATCTTTCATTCATCATCCTCTTCTGAGCTTCCATTGTGCAAAGTGAGTTGATGACCTTATGTTGTACAGCAAATGAGAGGATTGGCTAGGTGACCAATTTTCTTTTGCTCATAGGTGCTTGATATTAAGAGATACATGTTATAAATGATGAAATCTTATTACTTGAATGATAATAGAACAAATGTCATAGACTAGTCTGTGCAAAAAGGGGATTGAGCTCTTGTTTGTCATCTTTGTTCATTGTATTTCTTAACGAGCTCATGAAATAAAGTTTAAATTACAGATTATGTTGTCTTGAAAATTCAAGATCTGACAACTCACTAATCTGTTAAATGATTTTTTTGTTTGTTTATTATGTAGAGTGTGGCAACTTTCCATTCTGTAGTCCTGCATAGGCCTGAAGTATCTCCTTTATGCAAAAAATTGGGTGAGACCTAAAGTAGTTTCATAGAAGATGTTCCACAAACAATTGTTGCCTATTTAAAATGAGCTGTTAAAATTATTCCCTATAAATACCGTGTTTTCCCTGATGCTTCCACAGCTTCCTTTTGTTGTAGACACATCTGATCAAGTAGTAGCCCAGGAAGGTTTATGACAGTGTCATTTTCTGTGTGCAAATTAGTCTTAAAGTGATAAAAGCAACAAACTGCAATCATGATAGTTTGGATGTCAATCAAGAGCTCATTCTATGGTTCATGCACCAAAGACTGCTTTTATCTGAGGATAAAAAAGAATCCCAGAATTCATTGACTCTTGAGGTGCAGTTTCATCAACTCTTCGTGGGAAGTCTTGTGATATTTCTCTGCTTCAATTCTCATTGCATGTTACAAAAATTAGGCTTCTCTAATCCAATTTGGTTTCTGGAATTAAACAAGAAACTGTATTTCAGAAGCACACAATCTACTTGGTAATGTTTATTTAGTCTATGGGATGGATGATACTATAAGATAGTCTAAAGTAAACTTTTCATATTAGATATACTGTGTGCTGAGTCTTCAAACTATTTTGCCGTGTGACTCCACTGCTGTTGCATCACAGTGCTTGCTAATGTATATCGAGTCTTAAAAGTATGCAGAATTAATTGTGGGACATTTCTGAGTTATGAGAGGAGGGAAAAGGTTGGAATCATTTTCTTAGTTATAGTCCAAGGGAATACTTTGCTGACCTACAGTTATTGCATGAAAACACAGCTTAATGCAACTTTTGAAGCTTAATTAATTTTAAAACTTTATGAAGTGATGTCTAGGGTAATTTATAAGAACTTTAATTCTAGGTGCACAAGATACTTATGGCAGGCATAGTTGAACTGAGTAATGATAAACTATTAAAGTTCTAAAGTGCAGATAGATGAGTTTTTTAATCGCTAATCTTTATGCGAGTGTTTTTTATTGGGATGTCTCATGCTTTGTTTGCAGTTGCTCATTTGCAAGTTTATGTACACAGTGATTATGTGATGAATATGTGACATTGCACATGCTGAAATTCAATTTAACTAACAGACTAATTTCACATTATTATACTATTTTATTATAGTATTTTTCCAACTGCTACAGCTAGATTTCAGAGAAACATTCTATACACCCATGCCAATATAGTTAGCTAAACTAGTGTCCTGTTATTTTAAATAAGACTATGGTCACTTGTTTCAGCCAATATTAAATTGCTTTAGGCAATGTCAAGCAGTTCCAGACAGGATGACATTCCCTTATTCTGTGGTTTGTTTTTTCTTATCCACAGTTTATCTGGCCTATGGCCATAATCCCTGACAATTTTACAGGTATTTTTATATTAAATATCTATTAATTTATTTCTCCCACAATTTTTTTCACTTCATCCAGAACAGATGAGATTTTCAGAGCCATATTATTTCCATACAGAGTATTTTAGCAGAGTTCCAGCAGATGCCCTTTCTGAGGAGAATATGTATCTGCACATAGACATATGTACATAAGTAGATATGCACACAGCTTTCCCTTTGGAGAAGTTTCACCTAAGTACTTTCATCGGGAAAAAGTTGCTGTTTGGATGTGACAGATGATACTAAGTCTATACTGAAGATGCACAGATCTGGGAAGTTGCATGTAAGAGCTGTATAGCCAAATACACTGAGCAGATTTGGGAAGAATGAGAACTTCTATCTAGCACTAAACAAACAGAAGTACCAATACCATAAATGCTATCTATGAGAATAAAAGAGCAAAGCTTTCATGTGAACTTTGCAACTGTTAAAATGCCTGTTCTAACAAGCAAGGTAGAAAATGTATGACTGACTTGGTTCATTAATTATTATAGCATATTAAATGTTTCAGTCAGGTTTTAGTGATCAGTAGCTTAGTGGCTTACAGTGAAAAACAGGTTTAGACATGCCACTACTGCTCCCCATGTGTTGGAGAAAAAGAGTGTCAAAATGATAAAGTGCTCACTACAAAGGTTTTTGGAATTTCAGCAATATACCATACTGCTCAATTAGAACATGGCACCAGTTCAACTTCAGTTGTCACCCACTGACATTTTGTTTAACATAAAACTGAAAGTAAGAGTGCTTGTCCTCTTAGATGCTGATGCATCAATGATTTATAAGTGTATAAAAAGACAAATATAGTGTAATAATAAATAAATACATATGTTCTCAAGAACTCCATCAACTTCAGAAGAAGCTGGGTAGTCCTAAAATTAACAATATTCAATTGAGACTAATTTCAGTAAGCTCTTTCTGTAGTCAGTGGATATCTTATTCAAGGGGATATTTCAGATCACGTAAGTTGTAGCATTTTAACAGAACTGGTTTTTAGATTAACTTGTTTCTTTCTTTTTACCAGGCAACCAAGGGAGACCATTAACTGTAAGCTGCAGTATTTTGTATTTCAGTGGTGGAAAACTGCAGTTGTAATACAAGAGTACATATCGATACATAGTTGAAAGGAATAAACACTGATTCGGTGCTGATGCAGTAAACTATTCAGTGTGCTCAGAGAGCAGGTTATTGGAACCCTAAATGCCATTTCACAGAAAGAATTTGAGTACTTTTCCTTTGGAAGTGTTTCTCAAAAATTTAAGTAGTCAAAAAGGGCATATAGAGAAAGAACATTCATGATTACTCTTAGGGATCCTAATTTTTACAAATATATGAAGAAATGAAATACGTTTAACAGAAACAATTGAGTCACAGGAGGTTTTATCAACACCATAACTGATAAAAAATAACCCCAGACTGGAAGAAGGATCTATTGTATCCCTCATGAAAACAAGCAAAGGGAGAAAAGTATCTAGTCTTACTCTCATTGTATTAACCATCCTCAGAATACTACAGTAATAGTAAAAACTCAACCATAGCAATTTTAGTACTTTAAGAGTCCCAACCTGTTCTGATTATAAGAAATCCTTAATTTTATTGAAGATTTAATAACTGTAAGACACAGATTCGTTTGGTGGCTTTGAATCAAGAGATTTTTCTCTGCTATACCATGAAAATTCCAGGAATTTAAATCAAAATAATACTTTCTGGTATTTGACTTGTTACAATTTCCTCATGATCACTGGCATAGAATGATTCAATTCTGCAGACCAGTCCTTGATAACTCAATGATCTAGCTGTCTCTCTCATAGGGTATGTTTCTTTATAGAACATATTAATTTTTTTTCCTTTGCATAATTCTGTAACTATGCAACTTGATTGCTTTATCACACATGAGCCACTATGTTAGAAAAGCACTGTATAATAAAATTTCTATATAGGAAAATGCTGAGACAAAAAATTAAACAGCTGCTCCAGAAGTTCTGCTGATTTCTCTACTGAACTACTTATCTCATTTGTTAGATTTAGTACTGTCATGGATACCTTGAATTCTGCACCTTCTTATTATGTGGCTTTCAAGCACTGTCACAGTTATTTTCTGTGATGTAATCAGGAATGCACTTAATACAACCTATTCTACCTTTCCTTAACTTCTACCCCTGATACTTATTAGTTCATAAGTTCAGCTGAAATTATAGACCTTTCTTTTGCCTGTACATGGAAAAAAACCCCTAATTTTCATGACATCAATTGATATAATTCTGCTGTTTACTCAGGTAACATAACTTCTAGCAAAAAGGTTAGTTATAAGGGGAATTATGAAAAAAAAGCAACCCTAACTACTCTTACACTAAGAACACCTTGATTATGAAACATCCTATTTATTGAAATAGAAGCAAACTGATCTTCGAGTTTGCATAAGAATAATATGAAGTTAACTATGACAAGAAAAAATAAAGTTGACTTTAATTATAACGCAGTTACTTCCAAATACCAGGTTTGTAATACTGAAACTTGGAAAAAAACGACAGAAATAGTCAATGAAAAGTATTCCTGGGGTAAATTCACTTCTCTACTTGATGAAAATGAGCCCATCTGGTGTACTTCACTGTGCACATGAGAAGATAGGAGTTTATAATCTCTCACATTCATAATGGATTAGGTGTTAAATGAGTATCAAAGAACTCAGAGATTTCTTCATTTATATGCAATACTGAAAACTCAATAATGCTTCTGCTACAAGAGTTCTAATTTCACGAGTAACAGATTGAGTGGGGGGCCATCAGTAACAAACTAACTTGTTTGAGTATTGGAAATTGTGATTAATTACATTTCAGAATAGAGTGTAGAACAAATTTAGATGTCATTCTATAGAATGCTGCATGTTATAAGGCCAATTTCTTTTTTTCTTGGAAAAGCACTTTGAACTTATGAGTTAGCTATTGGTGGAAAAACTTATTTTATAGGTAGAACATTTTGCTATCCCTGTGAGTCTAAGAGATTTGTTTCCTTCTAATGGGGTGGGCAGGTTTTTTTCAGTAGGTGGAAAAGGAACAACCATGTGGTAGAATGTGGCAGATAATCCAAACCAACAACTTAACTGTAGGAAGAACTGTGGCAGAGAAATAGCCTCTCATGCTCAAAGTAACAGAATTTGAGTTCATCTCCAGTATCTGGGAATGAGATTGAGGAGGGGTTTATGTAGACAGCAAATTCAGACTATTTCATACCTGTATTGCCTGTCTACTGATGGAAGAGTCACATAGGGCAGATTCCTAATACCTTTCATAAGTAGTATATCTAGTTTACAGTTTAGTAAATGGAATATTTCTTTATTCTTACTAATATTCATTTTTAAAAATGCTGTTAATTGCATCCAGTGGTTGTGTGACACCTTAGAGAGAAGCCAAAAGGATAGACGTGAACAGCAAATGCAAAAGTATATAAAGATATAAAGGTGCTGTAGCGAAAGTCTTCATTCAGGGAGCAGGAGGACAACATTGCTGCCCAGAAGAACTACAGCCCTGGGTTTGGGAGACTACTTCTGAACAGTTATTGGCATGGTGCGTGTTGACCTTGTCTGTTTGGCAGACACAAACCAAGCTGCTCTTTCACTCTCTCTCCTCAACGGTACAGGGAGAGATAATAAGATACAAAAGCTTGAGCTTTTGAGCAAGAGAGATCACTTACTAGTTAGTATCACAGGCAAAACAGACGTGACTTGGGGAAAATTATTGACAATTAAAAATAGAGTGAGATGGTGAGAATGAAAAACAAAAAAATAAAACCATCTTTCCTGCAACCCTCTTCCCAGGCTCAACATCACTCCTTCATTCCTGTCTTCTACTTCCTTCCACTCCAAGCAACATGGGGTGGATAGAGAATAGAGGATTATGGTCAGTTAGTAACAGTTTTTCTCTGCCATGCCTTCCTCCTTAAAATTTCCACTTGCTCCAGTTCTTTCACAAACTGCTCCAGCATGAGTCCTCTCAACAGAATGCAGTTGTTCTGCAGTTCCTGTCAGAAAAAAAATGATCCTACACAGGCTTCTCCCTACAGACTGCAGTTCCTGCTGGAAGACAGCTCCTGTGTGGGTTTTCCATGGGCTGCAGCTTCCTTCAGGGTGTATCCACCTGCTCCAGTGTAGAGTCTTTACTATTAATCAATGCATGGAGGGAAATCTATACAACTGTATAGAGATTAGATATTTTCCTTTCTAATAGGCAGAAACCTTACCTTCAAATTCATAAATTTCTCCAGAGATTCCAGGTTCATTGATTTAGGAAGGTCTGGCAGCCCTCAGTCTCTTTCCATGACAGTGCTGCAGATGATAACGCAATTAAAAAAACAAGCAATAGCTCCTTACAAAATTGACCAGAATCTTTTGAGGGTTTTTTACTTATTAGTCATAACTGAAAATTATCAGCTATTTGAGTATAACATAATTTGTGAAAAAGTAACAAGTAGTGAATGTTTCAAAATGAAAATGTGCAACAGGACATTGTTATAGTGTATATTATTTTCAAAGCAGTACAAAGTTTTTAAGCCATAGTATTTGGGTTATTCCATTGATATCCCACTCTCCAGTCCTCCCTGGGAATGCAAAAAGTTCAAAAGATGGAATTTTCTTCTATGATTTTCATACTCAACAGTTTTATGGGATTGGGAAATATATGATTATTTAGTGTTTAGTGATACGTATATTATAAAAATTATAGCAAAAAGGGACAGTATGATTGTCCAGAAAGAAAATAAAACCCTTACATACTCTTAAGCACTTCACTTGGGCATGAATAAGATGTATCCATGCTACTGAAGGAGAGTAGGGGTATTTGAAAGATACTCCACTTAATTGCTGACTCTGTAATCTTTATTCTATGCTAGATTTGCCAGTTTCATAAAACATTCCTCATAATTAAGTAAATGCTTCAGTTAAGACATGCACACCCTTATAAAAGTCTCTTATTCCACTCATCATGATCACATAATGAGCTTGAAGAAAGCACAATAAATTTAAAGTGTTAAGACTGTGGAAGTCTCACTCCTACCATGTGTCACACTACAAAAATGTAAAATTATTATCTAAACTGTCCCTATATTTACATAAACATTTTTCATAGTTTTCTTTTGAGGTTTCTTTTTGTTTTTCCTTCTTAGCTTCATTAGAAGATGCATCCAGAATTACTTTTTTTCTTTATTATAAGTATTACTAACTTAATATATGTTATGTAAGTACAGCTTGCAGTTCTTGTATGCAAAACAAACATCAAATGACCTTATTTTATAACAAAGCTATATTCTTCTGTTTGGTGGTTTGTTTTGTTTTTTTTTTTTTCTGAAAATTTCAAAGTAAGCTTTCATGGATTAATTTTAAAAATAGATCACAAGTTACATGGGCTTAACATATAGTGCTCCTTTGTCTTCATAGAATCGCAGAATCATAGAATGTTAGGGGTTGGAAGGGACCTAGAGAGATCATCTAGTCCAACCCCCCTGCCAGAGCAGGATCACCTAGATCAAGTGACACAGGAATGTATCCAGGTGGGTTTTGAATGTCTCCAGAGAAGGAGACTCCACAATCCCCCTGGGCAGCCTGTTCACCCTCTGTCACCCTCACTGTGAAAAAGTTTTTCCTTATGTTTACCCTAAACCTCTTGTGTTACAACTTACTCCCATTGCCTCTTGTCCTAACATTGGATGAGATTGAGAAGAGTCTGGCTCCACCCTCCTTACACTCACCCTTGACATATTTATAGACATTAATGACATTCAATTATCCACAGAATGAAATAGGTATAAGGGTTTTCTATGTCCTTCAGTTAAAACTTGTAGGATTCTTTGGTACAGGCCGTATTGCATGTTGTATAGGATGAAAAGATTTTTCCTCTTCTAGTGTAATTCCTGAAACTGTTTCTTCTGATGAATATTATTCAACTGCAAGAAATTGCATACACCACTGTCTTCTTTCAAACTTGCCAAGTTTCAGGTAATTATTCTGAGATGGTTATTTTCCCCCCATTGTTCTAAATTTATTATTAAGAAAGATACTACCTTTTTCTCTCTGGAAACAGTTAGAATTTTGAAAGAGAGTACAACACCTTAACTGAATCTCATTAAGAATAATAGGAAATGGCAACCATTTTGAAAGAGAGTGATGTATGACCTTCTTTGAGAATTTTAACTCTGGTGAAAATAGTAATAGAAATGGCTATTTAACTCAAGCTTTTTCAAAAGTTTGTTTGAAAAAAACCCAACTCCATTGTTCATCTCATTTTCACAAGATGGGGTTGAATAGCCTTTCCCTAATAGATGTGTATAATTTGGTTTTATATGCCTCCAAGAAGAGAGATTTCACAACCTTATTCACTAACTAGTTTGTATATTCAACTGTCCTTATACTAAGAAAGCCTTTCTTAATAGCTAATGTCTAATTCTTACTTTCTGTAAATTAAAATAATTATTTATTGTCCTTTCCAGTGGCATAGAGATAATTGTGGTCTTTAAAAAAATTTCTTGTTTGATACTGAAGATGTCTAGGTCTCTAAAGTCTTCTCTAAACTGAAAAATAATTTCTTTCAACCTTTCTGTCATTCATACTTTATAAATACCTTGCTCTCCTAATTATCTTCCTCAGGACTGACCCCAGGTTGTCTGTAGCCAAAGGCATTATTCCCAAAATTGGCCATAAGATCTTATCTGTGAAATAAAACAGAAGAATGACTTGTATGCATCAGATTCATTGCACACAGTGAGTGAGTCTCTCTAAATAGGTTACACAAGGATATTGTCTTTCCAGAATTATTTCCCATTTCCAGCTACTTATTTCCCATCTTGTACCTGTGCATCTGTTTTCATGTTTCTAAAAGCAGTACTTTGTTCTTTCCTAACTAAATTCAATTTTCTTGATTTTGTATGACTTCTCTAGTTTATCAAGCTTACTTTGAATTCCAGTCCTCTTTTCAGTAGTGTGTTAACTGTCCCAACTTCAGTGTTTGCTGTTCATGTAAACTACTGGTTTATTTATCGTTTAAGCTATCGATGAAAGTGCTGACCAGACAGGATTCATGTCAGACTTACTAGACAGACAATGAACTAGTGCTAATTAATCTCTAAGTATGATTTTAAACTGGTTTTGTACTCATGTGGTGATTTCATCATAACATTTGCTTGCAATGGTAACTTTTCATTCTAACATCAAAATACACCACATCCATTGCCTTCTGCCTTATCTACTAGGCCAGTCACCCTGCCAGAAAAGGAAATTTGGCTGGCTTGACATGATTTGTTCTTGACAAATCCATGTTGGCTATTTCTCATCATCTTGTTTTCCTCTAGGTTTTCATAAATTGATTTTTTAATACTATTTTTTTCGACTCTGTTTTTCATAATCAAAGTTAGACTGTCTGGTCTGTAAACTCCTACTCATTTTATTATTTTAAATTAACATAATCAAACATTGAAAGATTGTCAAGCTGCTGGTATACATTGCCAAAATGTATCATTTTTAACTACTTGACTGCTATCTTAAATTGATGGAGAGTAGCGTATTTTGTGGACATAGTTTTTACAGGTGATTGCTTTCTATATCAAATCTTTCCTAAATATATATCAGACAGAAACTGAAAAAGAAAAAAAGGGGCCCAAATCTTACTGGAACCAGTGGAAAGCCTCCCAGCTGAGACTTCAGACTTTGGATAAGGCGCTTAGTATGTGCCTGGCACTTGCATCAGTCTGGCACCTGCATCAGTTTGACAGACAGATCAATTTGTGAGCCTGGCTATGCAAACTGAAAAGTCTTTAAAAAGGCTTTGCTGCTATATGGAATGGGAAGCAATGACATGCTGACCATAATTTCATCGATAAATGTAGCACTGTATACCTTGTAGGAGTTAGCACTGTACTGGTGTTTTCTGTCTTAGTAATTAGAGATTTAATAAGAACAGAATTGCAGCATATTAGAAGAGAAAAACAGAAAGTGAAGAATTCAAGGAATTTGCTGCTCTAATAAAATGTGCAGCCAATTAAAATATCTAAAGACTATTCAAGGGTCTTGTTTTGTTTTTAAAAACAAACAAAACAGAAGGAAAAACCCAACCAACCAACCAAAACCAAACTAAAACAATAAAACCTACCAAATTTAGATCAAGGAAAATTCAAACACATTTGTTTTGTTTTGTTTATTCAATTGTATGATCGCCCTCTGGTGGTAGTTTTAACATGAGGTGGTTTTTGAACAGCTGTTGATTTGTGATTGCGGAGTTTGAATGTAATAAAAAAAAAGAAAAAGAAAAAGAAAAAGAAAGAAAAAGAAAAAGAGAAAAAGAAAAAAGAATATTGGTTCAATTACTATAATGATGAGGTTTTTTTTCCAAAACTTGAGCTAAATATTACTAAATAGAGCATGAGATGACCAAAAATATCAACATTTTTGTAATGAATACCCTAACAAAATGTAGGGAATGAAGGTTGCTATAAGTTTATTCACAATGAATGTGAATGGTGAGATATGTTTGGGTGCCTATATAAAAAATCATATTCAGGAAAGTAAAAATCTATAAAAATATTGGCAAGTTATATATTTTAGGCTCCAAAATCAAAGACGGGTTTTATCTTTCCCAAATTCAGCAGTAGAAAAATTAAGCCAGCTAGTTGTCTGGGATACCCTTCCTGACAATGCAAATCCCTTTAAATGGCAATTAATCTTCATCTAACAAAGGCATGTAAGATAAACATGATGAAATACTCTCTGGAAGGGCTCATCTCTAGGTGACTAGCTTAGTGACTGTGCCCAACCTTTAGACACAGGAAGTTAAGAAACATGAATTCAAGTCGAAGGTCAAGTGTTGGACATTCCCTGGCACCCAGGAAATCTTCCTTTCTGTCTCTTATTCATCAAACAATCAGCTGCTTGTGAGTTCTTGAGGCCAAAACTGTGAGTTGTTGAGGCCAGAAGGATGGTAACAAGGTAGGGACTGAACTTGGCCTGTTTCCATCCACATTTCATATGCAGATATCTATGCACTATATCAAGATGTTGAGATGCAGTTATGACTTTACTAATTATGAGCTTTTTATTTAACAAAGGACAACATTTCTGGGGTTTTTTATTTATTTTTCCACTGGAAGAGTGAATGAGCTTAATGGAAAACAAACAGCCTCTCAAATTAGTGCCTGTAAGTGCCTAACTTGAATGCAAAATAGGTATAATTTAACAAATTATCAAGAAGCAAGACACCTTCATTTCAATCTGTTATGCCATAACTGTTCCCTACATACATAAATTATATAATCTGTTGTTAGAGGCCATTTTTAATTGGCAGAGCAATACTTCAGAAATGTGCTTCAGAAAGATCATCTGCTATTTAAAATTTTGATGTAATCTATACTTGACATATTCACTAACTACTGGAATAGCTCCTTGAAAGGTGACATGAGAATACCGCAAATTTGGCAAGGTCTTCCTTGTTCTAGTGCAGAAAATCAAGGCAAATTTTACCGGTAAAGACTACTGTTTTGTAACTATGAATTTATAGCATGTTTGTAACTATAACTAACATTATAACTTTATAGTATGATTCAGCCTGGAGAATGGAAGGGTCTGGGGAGACCTTACAGCAGCCTTCTGGTACCTGAAGGGAGCCTACAAGAAAGCTGGGGAGGAATTGTTTACAAGGGCATGTGGCAACAGAACAAGAGCCAATGGTTTAAAACTAGAGTAGGGTAGATTTAGCTTGGACATTAGGAATATGTTCTTTAAGAGTGGTGGAACACTGGAACAGGTTGCCCCAGGGAGGTTGTGGAGCCTGCATCCTTGGAGATGTTTAAGGTCATGCTTGATAAGGCTCTGAGCAACCTAATCTGCTTACTGCAGGGGGGTTTGACTAGATGACCTTTGTAGGTCCCTTCCAACCTATGGCATTCTATGATTCTATGATTCTAAAGGAAGATCATATTTTTCTTGTTAAGAACAAAATATAATATTTTGCTAGTGGTACTGATCCCTCATTGTTGACATAAACTCTTGTCATAAATGTGCACCATTTTATACCAACACACAACCACAACTAAACCACATTTGTTAACCTTTAATATGTGTTAGATTCCTTTGGTTGTAAAATTAGGTTTTACACTGTACTGTTGGAAATTAAAGTTTTATGAAATGTACTACATTACCAGTTGCAACTCTGATGCAGTCCTTTGTGCCTTTGTGATGTGTAGTGTCTCTTGTCTATGGGATATCCTCAGTAGTCACTGAGTACAAGCAGTGAATGTCCTGTAATCAGGTGTTGGAGACCTGAGCAATGAGCTTGTCACAGAGAGACAAAAAATTATTTTGTCATTACTGTTGCTTATGGAATTATTTAAACATAACCAAGCTAAATATGGAATTTGGTTTATTGTCAGGAACTTGAAACAAAGCAACAGACATATAGCTGAGCATTCTGTCTACACAAGTTCAGAATTACTTTTAACAAGGAGCATCAGAGTTATTCTGCATTTAAGCCAATGCAACTTTGTTCTTCAAAGATATATGAAGTGTTAGACAACTCTAGAAATAAATATCTCCTTGATGCTGCTGAATTGTATATGAAAACTTGTGTTCTGAAAAGCTTGTGTTGGTAAAAGTAGTGAAATAACTTAGAAAATCGAAAAAACCCCCACCCTTCACCTATAAAAAAGGAAAAAAAACAGACTTTTTGTTTATTTTAACATGATAACTTCACTGATGTCTCAAACCTTGGACTTCTTGCATTGAGCAAATGGTGGTCATTAACAAATACATAGAACAAATGAAACAAATGATCTTTCCCTTGGCCCTTTAAAGGTAAATTGTGCAGATCGTTTATGGTTTATTCTCTAGCTCAATCCAGATTCATCAACAAATACAAGATGAAGAAAAATCTACCATGATTTTATGGCATGTTGATCATGTTTCTTTTCCCCTGAAATGTTCTCAGTCAGAGAATTTACATTTTTATTCTAGTAAATAAACATAGATGGAAAT
>JANHGN010009864.1:46790-58574 GCA_024605025.1 Megaceryle maxima
TCTTACCTCTTTTAGCAATAAATTTATTAATTCATTAAAAAAAATAATTTTCAGTCTTTTATTAGCTTATTGTTTACTTTGAATTGCATCACCCTTTTTATACAAAGAGAGTTTTGCAAGAGAGCAAATATGAATTACACACAAGCATACCATACCTCTACTGTAAATCTGTATCAGCCCACACCAGCATTGTTTACATAGGAATAAAGTGCAATATAGTAAAAGATTACAGAAATGAATTGTATACAAATAAACCACAAATAAACTAAGCGCTATCTAAAAGTATAATGAACTGTTGATTAATAATACATTAGAAGTTAACACTGAAATCAAATTGTCATATCAGGAAGTTTGCATGCATTTTTTTTTTCCTTGTCACTGATGGTGTGGTAATAGTTTTTAAAGCAAGTGTGCTTCTATGATGAGTTTATTTAGTATTCAGTATAATAGCAGTGATAATAATAAGCTCATTTGGCTGCCATTATATAAACATTAGATAATGGATACCTATATTAAAGTGTTACTGTTATGACTGTGCTTTTTTTCTTCATTTGATACACAGTGCTAAATCTTTAAAGTAAAGCTTTTATGCAAATTGTTGATGTTTTTATCTTTGAATCATGACTAATTTTATTGACTCTGGAATCCCATTATTGTCAAAGTTGCTTTTGATATGAAACTCTCAGTAATTTGACTTGCCAAGAGTTTTATTATCATTAGTTCTATGCCAGCTTTTTACTTTTATGTTTTCTCCCTTTGTCAGCTTTTTACATACTGCTGCTTGTATCATCCAACAAAAATATACAGATACATTTCTGGCAATGCTTTGCTAATGTTAACACTGTTAAAATGTCATAGCCCAGTACACTGGCTTGCACTCCAATATTGAATGACCTGTTCGACTTGCTGGGTACTAGAATAATCCCTGACAATTGGTGGTGTTGTACTTCTGTGTTTTCAGTGGAGAAGATATTTATTTTAAAAATTAAGGCATTTAAGTAGTAGGAAAGCACAGGCTGGAGCTTTATTTTGTTTAAGTCTTATCATACTCCAAAACCCTTCCTAGTAGATGCTGTGGAAGAGTTTATTCATAGTCATTTAACTATGAAGCCACTTTAAGACTTCAAAATGCAGTATGTTATCAAATTGCTTTTGTTTTCAGTTGTGTGCAAGTGTCATAGAAAACTATCAGTTACAGTTCTAATTGTCTCAGCTTCCTGTAAGCATTCTGATTCAATTTTTTGACCTATACAGCTTGGTAAGTTGTCCCTATGATAGGTCAAAACAGTAACTGCTTTCTGACCTGTGTTTGCCCACGTGACCCTAGTCCTAAGGCAGAGCATCCATACTTTTTTCTGTAGATCAAAATTCAGCTGGACCGTACTGTTTTTTCTTATGTGCAACACTAGGATCTTCTAGGAAGGGCCTTATGTCTAACTTCCCTGGCTGTGTCAGCCCCATGACACCACAGCAAAACAATTAAGTCTGTTCATTCTGTTCATATCGTACCTAATCACACACAGTCTCGAGGTGGTGCCAAGAGATTGAGTAGGTTTAGTCTGGTTTTGCTACACTCAAGACCATGGCCAAACCATTTTGCATATGTACACTCAGGACACTGTACAAGTTTAGATTTTATGCCAGGTTAGACATCAAATCTAAGACTGTCTCACTAAAATGGGAAAAAAGGTATTGCCCCATAAACAGAGAGCTGAGAGGATAAAAAGTGCAAATAAACATGAGATAATGGACTTATCTCTATATCAAATATTCCTTGTAAATCAAATAATCGGTACCTATTGATTTACAACTAACGAGACTGAGGAAGAAACTGTTCTTAAAAAAAAGGTATCTGAGGAATAATTATGGCAATATGCTATATTAGGTCAGATAGGGGACTACATTGTCCAGACAATGGACTGCTGTTCTTTTTGTTTGGATTTTCTTAAAGGGCAAAAATAGTTTTATTTATGTGTATACTGCTTACTTTTCTACATTCTTCAGAAGTATTGGATCTAATAAAGGAAGCTGAAACTGAAATTAGTAACTGAAAATATTAACTTTAAAATTTAGCTTTAAAATTTATATTTTTTTTTCAAATGATTTCTGTCACATTGCAAGGCAAGGGGGACAAACATTTGAACTACCTAGTATAACCATCTTTCCTGAAGACAGTAAAACTATACTCTCTGACAGATGCTTATCCAACCTCTTGTGAAGACATGGTGACTTGGGATCCTTTTGTGTTTATTTCTATACCGGATGGTTTTTTTATATACCTGCGTATGTGTGTGTTTTTAAATAATAATGACCCATGGATTTAAAACAGGAACATACTGCCAACCTGGAATTTGCTCAGATAATCAAATTATTTTGACATATATTGTTCTACAGAGGGCTAAGAAATAATAGTATTCACTGGTAGGACATACAAACATAAGCAGTACCAGAGCTGGCTAAAGGTCCAGCAAGGTCTTTATTTCCTTATGGATTGAGTTTAAATTAAAAGCCTGGGGAGAGAAGTATGAGCAAGCATAAATGATACTTCTTTAGAGTGCTCTCTAAGTCTCCAAGTGTTTTTGTCTTAGTGATTTCCTGAGCTGGCAGTAGTGTCTGTGTATGTATGACTCTTGTTTCCTCTTCAGTGAATTCCTCTAGTCTCCCCTTAAACTGATACAGAATTTTCACATACATGTTACCTGAATGACAAGGGCATCCAGAGCTTCAATATGCATTGTGTTAAAATCATCTGCCTCTGAAAAAAATTACTACCTGATGAAAACAAACTTCAAGGTGCTCAAAATGCATAACTAAAGTAATCAGCTGAGGTATTGACAGGGTGGGTTGCAGTAAAAAGAAAAGTATGCAGTTGTGCAAGTTTTTTGACTGTTTGTGTTCACGTAAAACTTTCAGTTTTAAAAGTGCACATTCTCCAATATCAGTTTATGTAAGATATGGAAAAGCTTTCTTCATACTATTAGTTAAACTCTAGACAAAAAAAAAAAAGAGAAAAAATAAATGTTTTTTCTTAAAAATCACTTTTGTCATATTTGTCACATAGGACTTCAATGATTCATTACAATCCTTATATATGCAATGAACAGTTCCTTTTGAATATCCAGAAATCTAGGCAGTAAAAGAACTGTAATCTTCTGAAAGGTTCTAAAGATCTTCAAGGCTACAAACATATTAATCTAATGCACCCAGTCTGTGCACAAAGGTGGCCTCAGGTTCTCTACACTTCTACCTTCTACAATATGCAACCCTGTTCTTAAAGGTGACTTTGACTAGTAAATCTAAAAAGTCAGCAGAAGTGGTTAAAAGTAACAGAAAAGGTCTCAAAAACTTGTTCTTTAATTAATTTTTAATGGACAACTTCACCAATTTGTTCTGAAAGGACCATGCTGTAACTTTTTCATCTCATCAAGCAGTTTACACCTTGTTTTAATTTAATCTTCCTGGCTTGAGAGAACAGTCAGGATTCAACTGTGGAGACAAGAGAACAGCTTGTCAGTATTAGAGTGGTCCCTAATAACAGACTCTGGAAGTCTTATCAGTAAGGGAAACTCAGAGTAGAGGGTGTCTATATCCCATTTGATGAGATAAATATTTCATAAGCTCTGCACAGGGAGCATTTCTAGGGTTTTATACCAATTTCACAGCAAGACAGAAACTAACTCTTGGAAAAGAAAGATGGAAAATCTTCTCTCCCTCTCTTGTAATTTCTGAAAACATTTATTAAACTAGAAATCTGTGAAACTCCTGAACATATAAATAATAAAAAGGCCTAAAGTACCTGTCCCACACTGACACTTGACTGCTCAGCTCCAGCAGAGCACTATAGGAAGAGCCCGTGTCATTATAATGGACAGTGGGCTGAGTGAATACCTCTCAGTAATCACCTATGTGACTATGAGAAGGATTGTGACTCCTCAGGTGAAATATTTCTAAGTCATCTCTATGAGTCATTGAAGACCTGTGTTCTCACCTGTGCACATTTTAAAGTCTAATTGCAACTAACTACCCAGCCAGTCTGAGAAAGAACAGGATTGGTTTTGCATCTTTTTTAAATGAAGTCAAAGAAAAGATAAACTTTAAAAACTTTAGCTCCTCATAAAACCCTTTTTTTAGTTCAGTATCTTTGAATAAGGGAAATGGTTAATATATATTGACAAGAATATGTGTTTCCCTCAAATACCTTAGTGACTGCTTAATCAATGCTGGAATGTTAGAACTGTCTTCTCTACTTTACTAAATAACATTGGAATTTTTCCCTGATTTAGTGTTAATACCAAATACCAAAGTATCATAGATATTTTTTTTCTTGATCTGCAGAACACTTTGAAGTATATAGAAGCACAGACTCCAGATATCATCAAATCAGATGCTTTCTTGTCTGTTGATTTGACCATTTGTAGTGGGTTCTGAGGTGTTTGTACCCCACTGTCTGTTTTTAAATATTCCGACATTGTATATTGACAAAGCTTTTACACGTTGCCTTAAAATTATATTAAATTTTGTGGTGCAACTGAGATCAAATAAAATTAACTTACTTAGGTGGCCTTTTTATTAAAAAAGTAACACCCTTGAACACCAAGCAAAAAAAAGGACCATAGGTTGTTCATAAACAAAATTGATTTTATAAATCCTTGGATGAAATCCTTTGTTTAACCCTTTAGTATGTATCCTACTGATTAATCAATGATTAAATACTTCTGTCCTAGTATTTACACCATGATTTACAAAGACTAAGAAATGTGTTTATTTCCTTGTCTGGGTTAAAACAAAGCAATGACTTTTTAGATTTTATTTTAATTGTTTTAAATTGCTTTTATCAGAATCTTATGAAATTTATTCTAAAAATCAGAAAATCATAAAACGGCTTGGGTTGGAAGGGACCTTAAAGATCATCTAGTTCCAACCTCCCTGCCATGGTCAGGGACACCTCCCACTATACCAGGTTGCTCAAAGCCCCATCCAACCAGGCCTTGAACACTTCCAGGGAGGTGGCATCCACAGCTTCCCTGGGCAACTAGTTTCAGTGTCTTACCATCCTCACAGTGAAGAACTTAATATCTAATCTAACTTGACAAATGTATGGTATATATATGTTAATGTCCCAACCTTTATATGACTTTAACTATAAGCTTAACATAAATAAAGGCCACTTCAAGATGCCTTCTTAAATTCTGTCCCATCTCATTGGAATACTTTCTTTTCCTACAGTTTTGTGGCAGTCAGTCCTTTAAAGCTTGTCCTTTCTCCTTGTCTTCCTATGAAGAGTTTCTGTGTTTTACATGTGATAAACAGGAGAGTAAAGCAGCTTCCCCAAGCATTCTACTGCTACAATATTACTTTTGATAGGACTCTCCAGTAGAATCCCGTATTGGATTTGCTGTATTAGCTATATCTTGCAGGAAATGCTGCTTTTATACAGAGAGATGAAGAGATCATGTTAGCAAAGAACTCATATGCAACTCAGACAATAATTAAACTTGTGAATGGATTTAAGAAAAGATGCAGATGAGGACATTTTTAGAAGAAAACTGAAATGGAGAGAAGAAAATAATAGAAAGGAGGAAAGTGTAGAAAGAAGAATAGAAAAATGAGAGGAGAAACAACAGCAAGAGAGAAAATAGGAAAGAAAACTTACAGAAGTAAAGAAAAACAAGTGGAAATAATAGTATGGAAGGCAGAAACCCAAATGGGAATGAAGGTTAAAATAGATAAAGTGGAAAGGAAGAAATTTCAAGTGGAGCAAGGAATCTGAGAGAATGAGAAATTAGACTATTTTTGAACAAAAAATAAATATTTCAAAAATATTGCATGAGAACATGGACTGAGAATAAAATATAATAACTATAAAATATAAAATAACTCAAAGTCACTCTGTAAATGCAAGATTCTATAAATTTGATTTTACATACCCAAAAATGCTCAGTGTCACTCCTCTCTTGGAGTTTAACAAACAGAAAATTACTTTAAGGAAGTTCTAAGCTAGTCTTCTCTTGAATGTGTATGTCATATAAACTCATAACTCAATGTATCAGCAGCATTTTATGAGCCATTATGATGACTTTTTGAAACTCAAACTGAAATGAGAAATGATTGCTTTATATCCCACAGCTCTGGTACTTTGGAGTATCCAGATCAGCCTCCACCTACTGCTAACTTCATGTTAACTCATGCTGTGTTTGTTATTTTCTTGATGCCAAGAAAGTCATCTGGACAGAAAAATGCCTGTCTCATTTTTTTAGAGTGTAAAACTCTGCAGTGACTGTTTTTCTTCCTCAATATCTTGTAAGTGGGAAAAACCCCAAATTACTGAATTACTTTCCATTCCTAAACAGACAAATGGAAATAGCTATAGTAACATGATCCTGCCAGGAGTACATAAAAGCTGACATATGATGTTGAAGTTACTTGATTAAATCAGTATTATGTCTTTTCCTTTGACATTCAGTAGCAGGTCCATTTCTATCTCAGGAGTACTTTTTTTTTATTTTTCTTTACCAATTTTTCTTCCTTCACCTTCAGCTAGAACTCAATCAAGTGACATGTACAGGATGCATGCATCTGTTGAACTAAACCATGGCTGATGTCTAATGTTTCTTGCAACATTTAACACAATAACAGCCCTGCCCTGTAACCAGCACAATCTGGCATCTCTGTCATCCACATTATTTAGGGTATATCTCTGACACAACACTGAACCTTGAAGGCATTGCACGAGCAAAAGTCCTAACACTTTTTTTAATTCCATGAATCAGAACAGTGCACTTTTTGATGATTACTATACCACTTCTCTGTAAAGAGCACTTGTAAATATAAAGGGTAATCCTTTATATTAGTATATGAGTCATATCACTATATATATGGTAGTAACATGACCAGCATGCAGGTATTCCTCTCTTCTGGTCAGAAGAATGCTTATTACTTGATGAGGTGTTCCAGCATTTTGCCATACTTGTCATTCATATATAGAGCAATACTCAGGTCTGCAATCTTCCAGCACCTCTATGAGAAATCATGTGTCATTGGCCTTAAGGCTCTTTTAATAGGAGGAAAGGGGGCAAATCACATATTCATGAATATATGCTTTCATATAGGTATTTCTTTATGGATTTTTTGGCTTGCTATTTTTGGTGGTTTTTGGTTTTTTTTTTTTTTAAGGGTTTATTTTTAGAAATACTTACTAATCTTGAAGCCTTAATGCCAAGGTGATTCAAAGGAATATCTAGGGTTTGGGTAGTCATGGTATTAGTCTTGCAGTTTGTAGTTAATGTATGAGCAGGAAGTACTAGTGTGGAAACACTAGGAAATAGGCCAGTATTAGGCCAAGATGAAAGTTCCAATAATGAATACCGAACTGAAAGTCTAGTCCTAGAGAGTGAGATCAGGACCAGACTGTATACTGGGCTTATTTAGGATCTTAAAAGCACATTGATTCAGGATGTAGTTCCAAGAAATAGAAACCTGATCTGTCACAGAAGGGTTAATAACATTCAGTACTTTTATGTTAGATATGGTAGATGATAACCTTCCACACATGCTGTTACAGTGGCAGCTTTGAAGTCACAGCACAGCATCAGGGTTTCTTAGGATCAAACAGCATAGTGAATCATCTAGTGTTGGTGGGAGTTCAAGTTATCACAGTGGTGGCTCGAGTAATACTGACAGTAGTGACAGCTGTACTGAGAAGCTGTTCAGAATCATTCCATCCCCACCCGACTCTAAAAAATGATGGCAGGATATTTAAACCAAGCTGCTTCCAACTGCTTGGTTTTTAAGTGTAGTTTGCAGAGCCTTTTGAACAGACAACCTTGTGTTCCCTCACACCTGTCAGTGCAAAGTAGTATATTTCAGGTATATGGAGATTAGCGTTGCAGTTTAAGTTAGGGTAATGTATTAAATGCAAGTCTGTTGGCAAATGGAATTTTTCTGACGTACCTAATCGTGATTCGTCTTCATGGAAACAGGAATTTGGAGAGAAAGTTTCTTTAAAATTATTTGCTTCTAACCAAAACATGTTCCCATTAAAAAAAATGTGACTCTCATCATTGACTTCAAAGCCTACTGAACTAACTCTTTCCCTGCTGCTTGCTGGAATATATAGAAAAGTAAAAGCAGAGTGTAAATGAACTCACTGACAGATTTTGTCTGTTCACTTTGGCCTTTGTTAGATATGTGGATATGGATCAGTGGAAGGAACATCCTACCATTCCCACCTCCCCTCTTTTTAGGCAGTGTGGAAATTTGACATCGAATCCATTGTTTTTGCAATAACATTTTAAGCTACTGGGTTTTGTTTTGCCCATTTGTCTTCATCATCTTTTACAGTCTGAAGTGTGTAGTATAGAATTTCTCTAAAACTTCACAGATTTCATTGTTAATGTGTTGGTAGATCAGACAAAGCTGCACTGTAAGTAAAACAAATATCTGCCTTTCAATTGCTTCTCTCTTTAGAGCAATATGTGATACAGAATTATGTTCTTTAAATATTGAGGGGAAGCAGATTTTGGTACTGTGGAGAGCATATAAATTTCAGATACCTAACAAAAGAAATCAGTCACAATCCTATTTCCTAAAATGAATCAAAATAATTTCCAATTACAGCATCAGAATTTACAGATGTTTTGACAGCACAGCAACTAGTTTATATGCAGCAATAACAAAGCTTATTTTGGAAAACCAGGAAAATGTTGATAAAGTGATCTTATCATTCCAATTAGCAATCAGTTATAGCATTCTCTGCCATTAGGCACTACTCCACATAACAAGATTAAGAGTACTGGACAATATACATCAGTAATGTCCTTACTACTGAAGACAGTGTTGCCAGTTTAGCTTTGTCTTTTGTGTTGGCACAGGCTAGTTTTGTGTTTCTCTTTCGCTCTTACTTTCCATCCCCCTTTTTATTGTAACAGATTTTGTTAGCCGTTTTTTTCAAGTCCTCTAGTGCTATGATAGTTTTAGTGAGGTATCAAAAGCTACTTCTATCTATTCTGCTATAGCAGATGCCTAGAGATATAGAGTGAAATCAATGAAAATATACTCTGTTGACATGAATAGTAGTATATACTCTGTACAACATAGTAGGTTTCAAAAGTTGTCTAGATGCAAATGGGTACGCCATTCAAAGCAGACTCTGATGGTGTAACATTATAACTTACTAGTGTAGTTGTGGAAGTTTATATTATCTGAGAATCTGCTCCCTAAAGACTACATAATGTTAGAACCAAAATAATGTGTTTGCTTCTGCTACTGGAAGTCATACTTCCTTATTTGTACATGAGCAATAACATTGATATTGACATTGATCATTGACAATGAGTCTCATTTGGTCTAGAAGTAGGAAACTTCAAGGAAAGAAATTCCTTGAGAATGCAATTTCATAGTTATCTGTACTTCTCTAACACTAACTCAAAATCCTACCTGGAGTACTGCATCCAGTTCTGGAGTCCCTATCACAAGAAAGAACTTGTCCAGAGAAGGGCCACAAGGATGATCAGAGGGATGGAGGACCTCTCCTATGAACACAGACTGAGAGAGTTGGTGTTACTCAGTCTGGATAAAAAGAAGGCTACAGGGAGACCTTACTGTGGCCTTCCAGTATCTTAAGGGGGCCTACCAGAAATCTGGTGAGGCACTTTTTAGGATATTGGGTAGTGGTAGGACTAGAGGGAATGGATTAAAACTAGAGATGAGATGTTAGGAAGAAGTTCTTCACCATGAGGGTGGTGAGACACTGGAATAGGTTGCCCAGAGAGGTGGTGGAAGCCCCATCTCTGGGAGCTTTTAAGACCAGGCTGGATGGGCCTCTGAGCAACCTGATCTAGTGGGAGATGTCCCTGGCCACGGCAGAGGGGTTGGAACTAGATGATCTTTAATGTCCCTTCCAACCCTGATGATTCTGATTCTATGATCTTTGTAAGGACAAGCATCTTTTGTAAAATGAGATCTCATATTTCCTCAAATCTGCTTCCATTTTAAAATTAATATATATATAATTTCTGATTGCTTATCCTAAAAAAAAGTTTTCACTGCAAATGGTATAAAAACATTTAGTTTCTTTTCTGGGTTGCCTTGCTGTCTTATTGTTCCTTATTGCCTGGATTTTAGCATATCCGAAACAAGAAACAGAATACTTCTAAACATGTAAACATGATGAATTTTTTATGACTTCATGAGAAGGTTTAGAGCTAGGGGAAGTTATCCAGGACTTCTGTGTCACAGAAGGACATTTCTAAAAAAAAAGTATCCATCCCTTTTGGTAAAGTTGCAGCGTAGACAACTCAAAGCTTCTAAGTACTTTAAGGAAAATTGAATTTTATCACCCCAAGGATAATAACAAAATTAATACAGTCTGTGGAAGAGCCAGAAGTATTCTTCCAGGTACCATTTCCTTTTCTGGCTTGAAATATTGAAACTGAAGAAGTTCCTAATATTGATAATGGATAGTTGCAGCCTGGTTTCCTGCACATGCTTATTTGTGCTCTGTCTGTGACTCAAATAAATGCTGTGTACATGACTTTCAGAAAAAAACCCCAGTGTTACTGGAGAAAAGGATGGTGAGGGAAAATAATCCTAGTCCCTTCCCTTCCCACACAGAGTTAAATACACACATTCACCTACTGCTACAGACATCTTTTTCAAGGGGGACTGCAGCCAGCCTTTCTCCCTACAGCCATATGGGCTAAAATGCTGGCACTGGGCTCCATGGAGCAGAGCCACAAACACAGGCTGTGACACACTAGTCACATGTTACTGAAGGTAGGTATTTCACTTTTATTTAGTGGACATCTTCCTGATTATCTAGGTTAACCTACCCTGAGTTATAGCACTTGACTACAGCAAGTATAGACACAAAAACTTTCAAATTCCCTTTTTTTATTTTTACCTGAACCTTATGAATACATTCATAAAGCTGTGAATCACTCATTGAGTTCCCCTCTAAACATTTGTGTAAAAAATTGCACATGTAGTTTTTCCCTAGAAGTTCACACATATAAGAGAAATAATTTGTTCTTATCATCAATTAAAAAATAGTGAATATCCACTGAAAAGCTGGAACACAGTACAATAGTTGTTGTGCTAGTTGTGTTGGTGAGACTTTAATTATTCTCTGAGGGAAGGAAGAATGACTAGAGATTAAAAGCTATTTTAACCTGTTAATAGTTTTTGTGCTATAAATTTCTACCACATCTTTTGCCAGAAATCGACTTTGTCTTAGGAAAATATTCCTCTTTTGATCATGGACTCAAATAACTTAATGTACTGTACTTCACTAAGTTAATGTTCAGAAGAAAATAGGAATCACTTTTAAACTCTGACTTCAATAGCTTTTCCATGTAGTACAAGAAGAAATGCAGGTGTCAGTACCAGTGCTGAGTCAAAGCAACTATATTAATATATGAGGTAAAAATGACACAGCTAAACATTTAAAAGACACTTCAAACTTAGTTTACCAGAAATTATATGAAGTCTCAACAAATGTCTAAAGAAAGAGTTTACTTGGAACTTCTCCAATGTATTTGTGCATTGTATTTTATGTTCAATATATTTTAAGAAACAAAGCTGGCTTTTGAAAAAAGCAAAAAATTAGGTACATAAATAATTTAGAATGTGCTTATACACAGAGTGATAGCATTCAGTAGAAGCTTATATTAGGATTGTCAAAAACCTCAAAAAACTTCAGAATATGAGCACAAAATAAAGCTTCAACCCTTTTTCCTTTGTCCCTTTTCCCCCTAGAAATCTCTAGCATTGTTATAAAACTTCCTT
>JANHGN010009864.1:70116-94511 GCA_024605025.1 Megaceryle maxima
CCCACCATGCAAAAGAAATGTCATGGAGAGCAATGTTTCTGTTTAAAAAAATATCAGATGATGAAGCCATGAGGACATTACCTATCAGAGAATATTACTAAATAAAGGTTCATAGAATCAAAATAACATGTAAATAAGACTACACAGACAGAATTATTTGTTTTAGCTGTATTTCAAATTAAAAAAAAAATCATCCCTTTATATATCTATGTACATATATCTATCAGCCATACATATCTATCTGCCTTTCTGTTAGTATGCCTCCATATCCAATGAAATTATCTCTAGGAGGTTGATAGGTAAATAAACCATGTGACTAAAGCTTGTACAGTTGTATGCTAATCTATATATTCCTGGAGTTTGATTGCCTTTCTGTAAAATAGGCATAACAATGCTTGGAAATTTGTGAGGAAAATTATATTCTATGGATTTTCTTACTATGTGTATGATGAGAGCTAAATGTGTACATACAACTTTTAGTATCCTTTTGAGTCCTTTGACTATCATTTAATATCAAAATATTTCACACCTGAATACAACTTAATTTTTTAGTCAAGATAGACAGTTTCGCAGAACATGACATGGGTGACTTAGAAATTCTCATGAAGGTCAGGAACAGACAAACCTGTAAAATAATAAAATAAAAATTCTTTTCTCAATATTAAGTAATAAAACATGTTAACTTTAAGTATCATAAATGCCTACTGAACTACACAATATTTATTCTATATATTGTGTGTCCCCACTAGTAACTCTTATAAGTTACTGACAAAATTGTGGAAATTGTGGAGATTAGTCAAGTGTGAATGCTAAACTCCGTCATTTTGCATCTTTTTAACATACCTCTTTCATATTTTCCTAAATACTTATTTACATGTGGTTTCACTCTGGTAGTGAAATGAATGTATTTAGTGTAATTTTCATTATCAAAATTGACTTGAAAATTTCATATGTAACTGAGGAGAGTCTTTGCTTACTGTAAAAATACCTCAGATTTACTAAGAAAGGAATAGAATCATGCCACTGAATGCATCCTTCACAGCCACTTAATAATTCTGTGTTCAGTTCAGAGCTCTCTGTCTCAAAGGAAAAGATAGAATAAAAAAAATATATACAGAAGATGGATAAGGATAATCAAAGTTTCTGTGTAAACAATATCGAAATAGGAATTTTCAGTATAGAAAAAAAAAGATGAGTAAGGAAAGAATACAGTTGAGTTTATTTATAGAGTAATAAGTGGCATAGAGACAGTGAATGTGGATTTATTGTTTGTTATGTCCTCCCAGTACGAGGACATGGGGAAATACACAAAATTAGAGTTAAAAGGGCAGGTCCAAAACAGTCAGTCATTGTACAGAAATAAAGAAGCTGTAGAACACCTTTCTGCAGTTTCTCATATTAATAACTCCATCCATTTAGAAGGTGACTGGACAAATTTGTGAAAGAATACTACTTCTATGACTGCTATGTACACAAACTGTAATTGCAATCTTATCATCTTCATGGTACCAGTTTGGCAGTTAAGTATTCTAAAATGTAGCATGATGATAAACATTTTAATCAATAATGATCAGAACATTTTAAATTTTGGAAGAATATACATTGCAGTTCTGTAGTATTTGAGTTATTATATTTCCTAATATCTGTGAAGAATTGTCCAGCTTAATATTTCCCCTGAATTACTCTTACCAACATGCAAAACACTAGCAAATGCCAAAATGGTTTAATATGTTCTATCAAGGACAATGCTACAGTAAAGATATATTAGGTGGGATGCTGTTGTATTTCATTAAAAAGCCTGAACAGCCCATGATAGCAGAAGACTACAAATTGATGCACCCATACAGTCCAAAGAAAAGCCTCCAGTATACAGTCTCAATTTTCAGTTGTTCTATGAAGACTTCAGCATAATTATATTTAAACATCCTTGTACTTCATGCTCACTGCAGTTTGGTCCAAATGTGTTTCTCAGAGTCTTTCAAACAATAGTTATATAAAAATCTACATCAAATAGTAACCACAGACTCTACAAAGGAGGAAAAGGCAGATACACAGTCAAATTGATAATCTTTAGATTTATTACATAATTAATAGAGACAAAAATACAAGAAAAGGAACTCACCAATTACACTTCTAATTTCACACACACTTTATTATGGATTTGGCTATTAAAAATTGTGGATTTACTAAACAAAAATTAAAAGTAAACCAGAGAATGTTACTGTAATGGAACTGAATAATCATTCCTATAAAAGCTCTTTCCATGATGATGACAGAAACACCATGCATTTGTAACACAAAATACATACAGCTTCAAAAAGCTTTAGATCTAGAAATATAAAATAATTATATTTCATAAAATACAAATAATTTTGAGAAGTATCAGTTTTTGGTATCAAAATTATTATGGACTGTACAGGTCAGAGTTAAAACTGCAATTATTTTTCCACCCTATTATTCACACTACAAAGGAATGCTTATTATTTGTCAACAACATTAAAGTGAAAAGTTACTTTTCTTAGTTTTTTTCTTCTTCTGTTTTACGTGGGCTGAGACTATTTGATTATCGTACATTCGTCTTGTGCTAAGTGCCAATAAAACCTCTTTTATATGGCTTTCATGAATGCTGGTTGCTTTTGGTTAATTCTGGGATCCTAGCAACAATCCACTTAGCAATGTGAAATATCTTTTTTAAAGCAAAGAATTTTAATTGGAGAAAAGTATGTAGAAATTTATGTCATTTTGATTAGAAATTAAATGTTTATACTGACCCAGATAAATAAGTTTTTCTTTGGTAGTTACTTGATGCTCTTATTCTGAACTTCTTGTCATAGTGCCTAGAGTGCAGGTTCAACTGGTCCCTCTGTTAATTTGCAGGAGAGGCAAATACTTCAAAACAACACGCAGTCTGTTTTTCAGTCTAAATTGTTGGAAACTTTCGATATTGAAGTAGTTGATACAATGCAGCTAGAACACTCAGTAATTGCTGGAGAATTTACATAAGCATCAAAATGGCAGATTGCATGGAAGTGTCTTAAACTCACAAATCAGTTAACTAAAGTGGGACACACATGAATTACAGTAGTTAGGCAACTAATTGAAGAACAAAACTTCCATTCTGTCCTGAGGTGAATTTTTGACATGCATCTTGGGCATAAGCTTCAATCGTGATACAAAAAGTATTTCCTTTTAAAATATTTAGTGAAATCTTGCTTTACTTTTACTGAATTTTAATAGATGCTTTTTATATTTTTCATGAATCTCATGTATGAGTAATGGGATTCTTTGCATGCTTAGATTTTAGTTTTCTATTTAATTACATATTATAGTCAAACTAATTTAAGAAACTCTTAGAAGATGAATCATCTGCTGATGTGACAAGTCCACAAATATCAGAGAAAATAACATGGTATTTACTACTTCCACATGTATTATTTCATAATGCATTTTTTTTTACTTCTGTCTTGTTTAACATATTATAGGACATTCTTAAACCTTATATCTGGAGATATGCACTTTCATGTCTGTCTGTGTTCTTCATAAAATATTTGGTAAGATTTTTGAAATCTTGGACTGTAATTTACCATAGCAATACAACCCTGTCACATGTTGGGCATCAGTGACAACAAAAATAAAAAGAAAACAAAACTATAAGTGAGTATAGATTACCATTATGAATCTGTATAGTTAATATCCATGTCCATATATTGATTATTAAAGCTATTTCTAGAATGAGATGTTTCAAAGTCTGTAGGAAAATGAAGCTGATTTAAAGCCAAGCTTGCAGTTCTCTTTCCCCTAAAGTTGCAGTCTGATTCATCTGACTGCCTGAATGAGTGTTCCTTATTCCCCCCAAGCAACTGACCTGTATCTAGTAGCAATGTTATTAGCCACAGAACCTTCTTGATACAAAGAGTGCTATGTGTTCTAATTTCCTGGTCTGAATCTTTGCATTTTTTACCCTCTGCCATGCTTCCTTGGTCAAGCAGAACAAGTTTAGAGCACTGTGATATGTAGTGACTTTTTGCACATGACTAAAACTGGGAAAGGTGAACATCTTTCAGTCTGTTGCAGACCAAAAAGACCCTACTTATCCTACTTGGAGAGCATGGCAGAAATAATTAGTAACAATGAACGTTAAATAGAATAGAGTTGAAGCACCTGCAAAAATAGATAAGATTATAATACTCTGAGGTTATGGGTGAATGTGGCTAAGCAATGTAGATGGTTTAAAGGAAAGGCTATTTTGAAATCAGTGGCCCCTGACAATGACAATTTAAAATGTCCTGTGTTCTAGAGTGATATTTCCATTTCTATGACTTGGTGCATTTACACACATTGGAATGATAGTTCTCTATTGATTTTAGAGAACCTCTTAACCTACGCATAGAAAATAGGCCACTTTCAGATCACCATACTTACTGCTGTGTAAGCACAACTTGATACATGGTGCAACATACCTAAACCACTTGTTAAGTGTTTCATTGTTTCTCCTCTCTTCCTTTTACACTATAATTTGACTATTTTTCTGAACAGACTGAAAGGTCTTACAAAAAGTTTTCCTAATGTCCCTGAACTTGCCATTGGGCAAATTTCTGTTGTTTTTGGCCAACACATTATTAGTGTTCTAAACAAGAACTGAAAATGGCAGTTTCATTTTATTACAAAATGATTAACAACCAATAACATATTTTGGGTTTTGCAAGCAAAACAGAAAAAAGAAAAGTGATCAATGACATTTTTTCATGTGTGAAATAATAATATCAAATAATTATCAAAATAAAAAATAACCCCCAATTTTAAACCTATGTATTGCTAAATATTTCATGAAAATTGTGCCTAACTTCATGCCTGTTGATAAACAATGCGTGTATGTGGGTTTTCCCTCTTGTCATTTGTATGTACAACTACCCAAATTTCATGCACAGTCACAATATATGCAAGTATAAACCAGGCATGCTTTTTCATATTCAGTTGAGTGTTAAAAGTTATTTAATATTTATAATTTCTATCCCTTTCTAACATATTAGCCTATAGCATATGATTTCTTTTTAACATTTTTGAAATAAATACATATTTAATGATACATTAACAGACCATGTGATATGAAGAAGAGCTGAAGATTTCAGAA
Organism: Megaceryle maxima; assembly: GCA_024605025.1. Classification (NCBI taxonomy): domain Eukaryota; kingdom Metazoa; phylum Chordata; class Aves; order Coraciiformes; family Cerylidae; genus Megaceryle; species Megaceryle maxima. The sequence continues at coordinate 75,248 of JANHGN010009864.1, forward strand.
ATTTTAATGTGTTGTAGTTTTCACAATGATCTATACATTTATTTTCAAACTAGGAATCCAGATTAGTTATATAATTTGTTATCTTCATTTTTAGACAAACAGGGCAAAATCTGAGTGTGTATTTGATCAAAGAACAGATACTTAAATATTTTCTCTGGCAATTAATTTTTCAAAGTGAATCCTAATTCAGAATTCATTCTCTCTTCTCAAAGAAAATCACAATTATATTCTACAGTATTGAAATGTTTTGTTTCATCAAATTAATATTACAGGGGACTAAAGAGGAATCTGACAGGCAGTCCTGAGAGTTAAGTTGAAACTTGAAAGTTCTTTTGATCTTATAAATTAACCTCATTTCTGTTATTTACAGATGTAATTTTCTCTCAGCCATGCACAAACCAGATATACCAGCAAAGTAACCTATTTTGCTGAGCTAAAAAGAGAGAAATCCCACTGTTCAAAATCTAAACATAGAGACCTATTACAGAAAACTGTGATGAAGGGAACAAGTTTTAATTGCTTAGGAATGACTTCTGGAATCAACCTCAAGCTGAATATGATGGCAAAAGCATCTGTAAGAACCTGAATGTTCTTGAAAAAATCATAGTGTCAGGTTCAAACAAGATTTATCCAGAGGGAAATAGTGACAAGACATATAGTATATTAAAGCTATAAACAAAGTGAGAACTTTCTTTACGTGACAAAATCTCCATATATTCTTAAGGTGATTCAGTTACAAATGCCAATAAAATAAAATACCTTTCTAAGAAGACTTGCTTCAAGGTCTTCTCACCCTTAGTGAATCCAGAGGATTTTGAACCTGACATTATCATAATGCTCTATGTAAGCAAAGGGATTTTATGAAATGCTATTATTTAACAATATGTCTAGGCAGATATTATTATATCTTTTAATTTTTATTGTAATACACATCTTTCTTTCATCTGTGTAACTTCTCTTCTTACTATTAATGTCTTATCAGACCTTGCAAATTCTTTTCCTTGGAAGAAAAAGAAATCAGAAAGAACTTCACTGTATATAAAGTTTACATGTTTTGGATAACATCTATGAGAAGATCCTGGCTGCCATATGCAAATTTCCCTTTAGTCAACATAGAATATGTATAAGCGCATGATTTCAGATGATACTAGAGAAAACAGTGCTCCTTCACTGAGATTAATTTCCCTTTTCAAACATCTACTTACATAATTCACATTTATAGAGAGTTCCTCACTTCTGAGCAGTCTCTACTTCAGCTCAGTTCACTGAAACAGAAAGTTCCCAATCCCTGCTTAACCCTTAGTCAGGCAAGATAATGTTAAATCTAGGGGAACTTTGAGAATATTTCAGGAACTGCCTCAATAGTATTGGAAGATAAGCTATAAGAATGTAGTTCACCCTTGTTATTTTTATGTCCCCATCCTCTGTAGTCCCTATGGATATAGTTTAAAGAAAAGCAGAAAAGAACAACTAAATGTTTAAATTTTAGGAGTAATTGTAATGTGATCTTTATGTTTCTATTTTTTTTAAAAAACAGGGTATATTTACTGCTGTCTGAGAATCTTGCCAAGAGTACATTTATAAGAAACACAGCAGTCATTAATCTAGATAAATGTAGCTTCAGCAACTTTAATCTACTTGTGTATTTGCGTGTCACTCCTGTCACCTTGCAAATGGCTGAATCATTGATGCAGGCCTTTAAACTGACAAACAATAAAAACAAGGCAGAAAGTGCAAATCAAATTTAAAACAGGCATAAAATGCATATAGAAATGTTTCTCTTTCAAGCCTTTCATGTAAGGCTTTCTGGAATCAATGGATTTTACATTCATGAAATTTGTATCAAGCAAGTTTTAAAAACAACTGATCTGTAGCATCCACAAAACTGTTTGGAATCAGAATCAAAAATATAGTCTTTAACATTATAAAAACAGAAAAGGCTTTGAAGAGTATTGAGTGTAGAAATTTTTCCCCTGTAAAAAGGTTCATTCAGTTTCTAGGCAACGCAGCTCTCCTAAATCCCTTTCCTGCTCTTTGAAGTATCCTATATAGTGACCCTGCTAGAAGAGACTAGTTAGAGCAGCCACAGGCATCATAATGATTTCTGCCTGACAGATTTGTTTGTTTTTCAAGGTTTTTGCAGGATGCCTGCTGTATAACCTGACAAGCCCCCATAGGAGTCAATATCTAAGTTGATTCTCCTGGCAGCCAATCTCCTCCCTACAACCAAATAAAGTGATTTACTGGCAAATGGGTTGCTTCTCTTTTTCTCTCACATCACTGCTTGCATTTACATGGACATACACATACCATGACAGAGTCCAGACAGCCTGATTCGTGAGGTCTTGTCTTTGAACCTCTTCCTCCAGTGTCTAATGCTGGTTTATTGTCTTTACCAGGGGTGTCAGCTGATAGTGGTGTATGGGTATAGCTGTAGGGTAGGATGCCTAATCTACAAAGATAAAGAAATTGTGCTTTAATTCATTTCCTATTACAATTCACCAGGCCTGCTGACACCTGTGAAATTGCTTTGCTCACTGTAAAGTCTCTTCAAAAATGGTGTTACATTATAAACTCAATCTGTTTCACAACTGAAAACTTGATTTATGGCATGCAACAATCCTACCTAATGGCCTTACATATTATATTGTACATCCTTGGCAAGCAATTAGATGTTTATGAAGACACTTGTTGCTTATAATTATAATCCTGCTAATTTCCTCATTCCCCAAAGTAACATTAGTGTTTGTTAATGAACTGCAGATTAATTCACTTTGAATTAGTCTCTACACCCACTCTGCCCCCATGCATACTAGGTGGCACTAATTTTCCTTTGGGGACCTTGAAAAGATTTGTTGTTATGAGAGTAGGTTCAAATGGCTGTTGTTGTTATTATTATTTAAGAATTTGGTTTATCTTAATTGGAATTAAATTATTCCCTAATGTTCTGAAAGATAGCATGTTAAAAAAGAAATATAGACAAACTATACAGATCAATACAAATATATTACATGGGTGATATGGTAAAAGTAGATCAAAGTGTTGTCATTTTCTCTGGGGCATCTAATGACATAAAGCTGGTAAACAGAAGCAAGCCTAATGGCCTGAGTTCAGCCCATAATGGTTTAATGGCAATAGCATATAAACACCAAACACAATAATATATTTTCTCACATAAGGCAAATGCTGTAACTGCTGATTCTATGCAGCTCTACAATCTCTCTTTAATGCAAAATGTTAACAGTGATCCTACTGTTGCTTTGAGCATAAGAAAACCCTACTTTTTCCCTTTTTGTCTATAATATCTGAGCATATTATACATGACTATCTAGGCTGATAGAAACAACTCTCAGAATCCATCGTTTAAAAAATCATATTCTTGCTTCCAAACTTTATATCAGCTGCCAACCTCACAATATTATCCTTGATTCATAATACATGAAAGCTTTTATTCTCTGCCATCATCTGCTTGCTGAGCTATTCCCACCCGCCTCTTCTTTCCTTAGCAGATGATGTGTTAAAAAAATACTAACAGGTTATGTACCAGCTGCAGGTGTACCAAATAAGACAAGCAGACACTCAGAGGACCAAGACAGGACAGAGTTCTTCATCCTCCGTGGGGTTACTTTTCAATGTCATAATGAAGGCAACGTACATACTGCTTTGAAGAAAGCACTAGGTATGTTTGCACCACCTGCCCTCATTTGCTACTGGCTGTTTTTAAAATTAGATATGATTTGTTTGGTTCAGTTGCATTAATTAAGGATAGATGGATTAAATATGGTGAAAAAAATAGTCCAAATGCATAAATTGTGAGCCTACTGTAATCCTAAAGGAGTTCACGTGTTCTACTCACTGAAAAGAAGTAAATAAAAGCATTTGTCTCAGTGTTCCCTCACTATGATTCTTCCGTGGCAAACTTCTTAAAATTCAAGTCACAGCATGACTGGGGCTTTTTCTTGAGTGATTATTAGGCAAACACTTAGAGCCTTTGGCCCACAAGGGCCAGATTTTCAAGACAATTTGTGTGTCACTTATGAGTCCAATAAAGAGGACAGATTTTCAAGTGCTCAGCATGAAGTGGAATGATCTCTGACAGAGACTCCAAAAAGTGTATTGAAAATTAAGGGAGCATAAGATTGCTTGTTATCTTTGTGATACATTAGGCCTCACATGTTAATTTTGATAGTTTAGTTATTTGTAAATCATAAAATTGAATGCTTTCATAATATTCAGGTTAGCCAAGGGAAAAAATACATATATGATGTTCTTAGTATTCAAATGCTTTAAAACTGGACCATGTGATAGTCTTAATCTTTCATTTAAATTGTTTTGAACTTTGAATTAAACAAATTTTTGAACATAAAGTTTGCTCAGAATATCATAAGATTTAATGAATTGTTCTCTGAAATAGCTTCAGTGCACTTTTCTGCTCTGCCTTTGAAACAATCCAGGCACTACTTGCTTATATTTTTAATAGAAAAGAAAATATCTTCTTATATGCAGATCTGAAGGTAAGGTAAACCAAATTACACCTATCATGACAGATTAAAATTCTTTGAACCTAAGCTTCTATCTGAAATGTACTCTTACATGGAAATAGAAGATTGTCAGAGGCAGAAGTTGTATTGTCACATATTTAGGTTTACATGAAAATAGGTACACAATAGTATTTATAATATTTCATGAAGCAAAATACAATACCATTATTAGACATTCAAAACAGTTTGTGCAGATATTATGGTGAATTTCTTAGGCTTTTTGAAATCCATATGATTTAAAAAAAACCCAACACAATAATTTTAGTCAGTTAAAATGAGTCTTGAATAAACAAAGATCTGATTGAATGGAATCATGATGTAATGTACAGGTAAAGTCAGAAGAAAAGTCTTAATTAATACTTTTATTTGTATTGGAGACATAATAAAAACTACAAATAGTCATCTCTGGTATCTGCCTTTTTCAGTTTTTATAACTGAACATGAGAGGGGTAAGATGTATATTTTAACTTTCTGAAAATACACTGTAAAAAAAAAATTTTCAAAGTTTTCAATTTTTATGTTGATCATAAAATATCAAAGCATTGGAGAAACAGCTCCTAATCACACAAATTCATGTAAATATCCAGAATATATAGTTACTGTGATGGTAGGTTATTTTATGAAACCAGGGAAAAATAAAATAAATTAAAAGTTGGATCTCTGTAGGAGCCTTAACGTTTCCCTGTAATAATACATAGAAATGCTATTGACATCTTAGAATAAGTGTGAGGCATCTTATATGTAAGCTGAGCTATTTATCATTGCAGTGTATGCTTCTGATGGGGTTGCTTGATCCTCAGTGAGTTACTTTTAAGTAGTTTTGCCTTCAAGGAGCATAGCCACCCTTGCTGTGCAGGAGGTGAAGATTTTACTATGTGCCTGAATTTTGAAAGTGGCGAGTCATCACCCTTCACAGGTTTTTATAGCATAATTGCTCAGTGTCAAGTGTATGGAAAGAGCCCAAAGAATGGCATGGAAGTAATACAAATTTTCTTGATCTGAACACACGAAAATAAAGAAAAAAATGTTTCAAGTTACTTACAGTAATCTGAATGGGAAAGTTCAGAAGAAACTCTGCTGAATAAATTAAGTCAGTCAAGTCACAGAATCCTCAGTCCTTAACCGATGAGGATGATGTTATCTTGATTGCACAAAATTCTTCTCAAACTTTGCTAGGAATATTTTTCTTTCATGAGATTCATTGTGCTAGACACTATATATGAAGAAGTCATACTTTTATTTGCTTTCAGGTTTCTAAATAATACCAGGTTTCTAACTGGTTTTTACGCTGGTACCAATTTACACTGAAGCTATTAATTCAACTTTCCATTTCGCAGCTGTGAAGAGAGTTTCCTCTGTAGGTGAATATTAACTGGTTTCCTATTGCACCCATCGTAACTTAAGGATCTGGACTATTCTTGGACTAAGAAATACTATATTTACTCTGAAATAAAAAACATGTTCTGGTTTTACAAGCAACAAGTTTTACTGATTTGTTGTATTCACTGCTACTAATTTTTACGTTATTCCTTAGCTTCTAGTTATGGCTATTCTTGTTCTAAACATCCTCTTTGGAAATCTCCTTAAGCATATTATATTTAAGGAAAATAAGCAGCAAATGAGCAAAAGAATGCATGGAATTTTTGAAGCTACTCTGTATCTCACTTTTCAAGGAATAGTCATATCAAAAAAGATGTTTCATGAATGCACAATGGACAGCAGTACCTTAAATTTACCATCCAGGTAAATTTACCATCCAGGTTTTACAAACATTAGTGAATATCATGATCTTGCTCACAAGAGGCAGAGATTCTCTTATTTTGCTTAGGTACCACAGGAGGAAATTATACCCATGTCACAACATCATAAACATCTTTAAAAGTCCCTTCTAGTATTTCTGACTATGGATTTGTCTTGGTAAGAACCAAGTTTGATGTTGTTACCACAACAATTAGACTTGAAGAAATGTAGCAATGACAAAATAGATTTAAAATCCATGGGTTATAGTTAGTCAGTTGTGACTCATAAGACTAAAGTGTAGCTACTAAATACATCAAATGACTCAGGCATTAGAATACTTTGTGTTTAGATATCCTAACATTCAACACTGTCTGCTGCACCAAAGGAGAATTTCAGAATTTCCCCATACAAACTTCCAAAAATCTGAATGGAGAATTATCTAAGCTGGTCTTCAAGGATTTAGGAACTCAGAAAGGTTCACTCTGTCTGGGCTTGCTTCTAATGTGTGAAGAAGTTCCCTAAGCACTGCTATACATTTAGCACAGAACAATAAAAAAGAACTTCTTAGCATTGTTTATTCACCTAGCATCCAGTGGTTAGAATGACAACTTGAAAGGTGAGACAGCTAATTTCAAAATCCCTCATCTACTTCTTGTTTGGAAAAGAGGTTCTAACACATGAGTTCTACACCCTAAATAAATGTTCTAAGTACTAAGCTGCTTTTTTTTTCCTTTGATTTGTTAGTATTTCATACAACAATGAGCATTTTTAAACAGAGGCAGCTGAGAGTCTTGCCCTACAGAATACCACTTTATGCAGTAAAGGCCAGTTTCCAGTACAAGACAGGAAAGCCAATTTCTTTCTTCAGAGCATAGCAATAGAGGATGCCATTGATTTCCTAAAGGAAATTTCCTATATTCCTTGAATGAGTAGGAAGGCATCCTTATCTCCACTTTAACTTTCTACACTCTGTGAGGTAGATCACAACTTCAATATAAGCAAAATATTTGCTTGGCATCCAAAGAAAATTGTTGTAAGTAGAATGGTAATACTCATTGTGAGAAACAGTTAATATTTGGAGGTTTTTAACAGTAAAAAATGTATTCATCAGTAGGATTCAGCTCCAGCTGCCAGATGTGAGGCTCTGTTGACTTCAGTGTCAGTCAGAAACCAAACTAGAAGACAAAACTAAATCCCAAATCCTTCCAAACCACACAAAAGAGATGATTTAACAGAACTTAACACTTCTATTTTACACATAAAATGTTATTAGACTATACAGTTGATTTGCTATGGAAAAATGTTTTAGAACCTTTCAGGAAGATAAGAGAAAATAGGAAAGCAAATGTGATACACAGTCATGTTTATTTATGTTCTTTTGTATATATTTATTCCTAATCTAAGGTACAATCTCCATTTTTAAGTATGTCAACAATAAAGTATTTGTGTCAGTTCTTGCTGCAGGATCTGTGGGTTTTTTACTGGATGTGAGTAGACAAGATAATTTAAGTCTTTTTATTATATATTTCCAGGTAAAATATTGATTTTGTAGGGAGTATATATTTTTTTATGCCTGGTTGCAGATTTCTAGAGCTGCTTGAAGATTAATTTAAAAATTAATTTAGTTTGAAAAATGGAAAATGAATAATGGCAAAAAATCTGTCAAATAATGAATTCTTTAATGAGATCCAAAAGATAGATTCAGGAATAAATATTTAGTCTGTTTTATAGATTCTTTAAAATTTTAACAAAGAAGATTAATGCTCAGTGTAAGGGTAACAGAAAATGAGAGTCTAGCTTTAACAGATATTGTACATAAAACTAATATCTAAGGAAAAGTTTTATGCCTCAGACTGCAGCATATCTTGTTTTCAGAATGGTAGACATCTGCAAATACTTTTCTTCCTAAAGCATAATATATAGCAGTAGGAGTATAATTAAATTAAAAGTTTTGAGAACAAATGTAATTGAATTATCAAACCATCTAATGAGTATTATTCGTAAAACAGCATTCTAGGGCATAATTAAACCAGAATCTACGTACTGTAGGGAAGCCACTGCTTTATTCAAGTGGTTGGCTTATTTTCTTATCTTGTAAGAAATTTCCATTTTTTAACATTTTGAAATCCAAGGAGCTCATTCTAAAGAAAACTGTTAAAACATAAATGCCAAATTTCCATTAATATTTTAGACGTGGTAATGAGTAGCCTTCTAAAGCAACAATTTTGATAAACCATCTTTTCTTCCTAGTAACTGCTGGTTTAGGCCTAACCTAAGTCTATAGGAGGTAAAACTATTCAGGTTCTAGCTACACTTTTTCCCCTGGGGGATTGTATAACATTCCTTACCATGTTTACAGATAATTATTACTTTTCTAAAAATTTTTCGTATTAGAATTTGTCCTCTGCCTCTATCTGTCCAAATTCACATGTACTAAGGCCAGTCAAGATTCTTCCGACTAATTTTCTGTTACTGATTTTTAAAGAAGGGAAATAGTAAAATTTTTATTTTCTAGGACAAATAAATCCATTTTAACCAAACTTCCATTGCTAGCTAAACCTCTGGCCTATCTTAACTTCCTATTTAAAATCAAATGAAGAAAAATTTCAAAATATAAATAGTTCATAACTAAGGAGAATTTTTCTAAAAGAGTTGCAATCAATAATCTGTATAAAGTATTCCAAATGGGAAATGGAAAATCACAGAACACTTTGGGTTAGGTAACTCTACTTGAATTGAGAAAATAGAAAGAAAAAGCTTTAATCTAGATTTTTCGTTGTGTAGCTGAGCTAATTATCTACTTTACCCACTTACTATATTTCTTTTTAAACTTTATCAGGACCTTCTGTTAAAAAGAACAGACAAAATACCCCACCAGAATCCCATGTTCACATCACTTTGTCTCATTTATTCAGATACAAACCTATGTGTAAATAAACACCAAGTCATTACTATGACATCATAGAATCATAGAATCATTATGGTTGGAAAGGACCTCTAGGATCATCAAGTCCAAGCTTCAACCTAACTTCTCTCTACCCACTAGACCATAGCCTCAAGTGCTACGTCTACTTGTTTTTTAAACACCTCCAGGGATGGTGACTCCACTACCTCCCTGGGCAGTCTGTTCCAGTGCCTAATCACTCTCAGTGAAGAATTTCTTCCTAATATCTAATCTAAACCTCCTTTAATGCAACTTGAGGCCATTTCCTCTCTTTTTATCATTAATAATTTGGGATAAGAGACCATCACCAGCCTAGCTACAACCCCCTTTTAGGTAGCTGTAGAGAGCAATAAGGTCTCCTCAGTCTCCTCTAGGTTAAATGACCCCAGTTGCCTCAGCCTCTCCTCATAAGGCATGCTTTCCAGACCCTTCACCAGCTTTGTTGCCCTTCTCTGGACCTGTTGCATCACCTCAATGTCCTTCTTGTACTGTGGTGCCCATAACTGGACACAATACTCAAGGTGTAGTCTCATGAGTGCCAAGTACAGGGGCACGATCACCTCCCGAAATAATATACACAAAGCCAAGTATTTATTACTAGTGTAATGGAAATCTTAACAGTCTAATTCAAAGTTCATCACTACTGTAGACCTGGTTTTACAAATGAAACAAACATTATTAAAGAAAAACAAAGAATAACAATGCATTTAGATTACTTGCATACAATTTTAATTGCATTCCTGTTATTGATGTACATACATGCTTAGGTGCTATCCCTTTTCATGTTACACTTATCCTTCTGTCACCCATCTGGATTCTAATATTGGTGTTTTCACTCTGATCATGGTTCAGTGTGGTGGAGGGCTGTTATGGCAAGTTGTCAGTATTTGGAAGAATATGGTGGTCATGACGATTTCTCTCTCTCCTTTTTTTTCACACAGTTTGTGAACATGTATTTACATCTTTCTCTGCTTTCATTGGTTTGTCTCTCCAGATTAAATCAGGAGGTATTATATTTAATGCTGTTTATATACATTAGATACTATTTCTTCAAGACCTTTGTTACTACTAAACCATCTTTTAATTAATTAATTAATTAATTTTAAATTTTTTTACTGATGATCAGTGAGAAGTTTATAATTGTGAGTTCTCCCATACCAAGCCTGTGCCCCCCATCATATCATCACATGTCTGTACTTTTCAACACCACATCCCATGTCTCCATTTTTCAAGGCCACTGATACCATATCTGGCCTGTATCACTACATCAAGCTGCAACAGGGTAGGTTTAGATTGGACATTGGGGAGAAAATTTAACAGAAATAGTAGTCAGACACTGCCCAAGGAGATTGTTGAGTCACCATCCCTGGATGTGTTTAAGGGCCGTTTAGATGTGGTGTGGGGGACATGGTTTAGGGATGAACTTTGTAGAAAGGGTTAGTGGTTAGTAGTTGGACTTGATGATCCCAAGGGTCTTTTCCAACCTGAATAATTCTATGATTCCCTGATAACTCTGCAAAGGTCATAAATATCTCATTCTGTATAGAAGTGTTTGTTACTGTTATCTATACAAAACTATAGTTATCCTATACAAAGATAAACAAAGGTAAAACAAATGAGACATAGACACGTGATTGATTAGAGAAATTACTGTCATCAATAAACCAAATAAAATGAAGTCACAGGTCAAGTTACAGGTTAAGACAGAGCAAGTCTGACAAGTCTCAGTCTGGAGGCCTTGCAGATTCACACAAAGCTTGTTGCCTGTTACTAGCAATAACAGTGCAAAGTTACAGAAGCTCCCAAATGAAAAGGGCTAGTCTTTTAGAGTACAGCCAGTGACCTCCATCTGAGGCTCAGCAGGCAGATTATCAGGATGGAGAGGAGGGGGATGTGTTCAGAGTCCTGAAACAGATGGGTTAGTTTCTGCTCTCAGGTGATCCTGATCTCATAGGAATGTTTGTTGATAAGATTTCAGCCAATGGGAAAAAATGGAAATGAAGAATTATTTATTAATCAGACCATTTTGGTAGGAGAGTAGGAGAAAGGAAAATCCCTTCAAACAAACAGTTAAACAATCAGCTTCTGAGTACCTAGGAGATTATATTGAAACATACACAAAACCAGACATTGTTTCAATCAAGAAAGACGCTTGTAACAAGCCTAATTTTCTATTACTGATGAGGTTATTGCTCTAGTAGCAGGCTTGTATGTGTGTTATATATCACAGGTATCACAGGGTGTCAGGTGTTGGAAGAGACTTTGGAAATCTTCGAGTCCAACCCCCAATATATATTTTTTTTTTTCAAAAAGTGTTTTGTATAGTCTTGTATAACATTCTTATAAGCAAAATAAAGAAAAATGGTATCCAAAATGATACAGATGTCTGTAATTTGGACACCTGAATGTCTCTCCAGTTGTTTAAATAAAAAAAAAAAGTAACAAAACAAAACATTAATAAAAAATTGGAAATAGTTTACAACCACACAGATTTCAAAGTCAAAGCCATAAATGCATGGAACCAGCTTAGATTCAGTGCTTCTGGGATTCCATTTATCAGAGATTGGTTTGTTTGTGGTGTTGGGTTTTGTGTGTGTGTGTGGTTTGGCTTTTGCTTTTTTTTGTTGTTGTTGTTTGTTTAAAAATGCCTTTAAACAAACAATTTTCAGTAGTCAGCATACTCTTTCAGTTGTCCAGGTACCCTTAATCTTACCCAGAATCGAACAACAAATTCAGTGATTTACTGCAGGTTTTATGTCAGACTGCAAATTCCACCTGGAAGTTAATCTCATGTAACTGAGTGGTTAAATTATAGTTTAATATTATTTTCATTGCTATCTCATGACAATGACTTTTGAGCTTCCAGCAGTTTGTCTTTAAAATATTTCCTCCAAAAATGTCTTTTGAAACTAAGTAGGAAATAGTATGAAGTATAAACCTGACAAGCATCATGCATAAAAATGCTATCCTGCTGAGGAAAAAACAATTCACATTTAAAAATATATACTGCTGATTGCTTAGCAAGAGTAGGATTTAAGTAGTCCACTTTAAGCATAAGCATTCTTACATATATGTCCAATTATGCTGATAATAAAAGCAAATCAGGTGTTCCATAAATAAATACACTTGAAGAGAGAGGAATACAAACCAGGGAGGGAGGGAAGTAAAACAAAATAAATGTTTCTTGTGGTTTCAGGTAATCATTCTTATTCTAGTGCTTTTCCTGGTTCTTATCAGGGAGTATAGCCCCAAATCTTGCTGCAACGGCTTTTGTTCAGGTGGTAATTTACTCTTCATTTCAAATTAATGGTATCTGAATGCAATAACTCTTCAGGTGTTTTTCTGAAATGTCTTTTATAGCTGCTGCTTTAGTATTACTTGAAACAAAAATTGTGGTATAGAGAGCATGGCATTGTTCATATGTTTGTAAATTAAGGCGAAATTAAATTTTAATTTCAATAATTTCACAGAATATGAAAGTGCTCTAGCAGCTGAAGAGAGTTTTATCATGGGAAAATCCCCTGATTGAAATCCCTTAGTGTTTTGTTTAGTAGCCTTGTGTATACTCTGTATAATCTATGGATTAGGGAATGCTGAGATAAATCTTCCTGTAGCAAAGTATTGACTGAATTGAATGTCTACTCTCTCCAGAGGCCTTCTGCGTAAGTGACGAGAGTTTTCTTGTGGTTTTTTACCAACTCTATCATAAAGAGTTATTCCACAATATATAGGAAAATGTTTTGTCATGGATGTGTGTATTGCACATGTAATAACCCTGTGAAACTGTCTTGTTAATAAACCAAGTTATTAAGAGGCCCTCAGGAAACCCCATGTGTGTGCTCTGGGGAACATAGTTGTGATTCTCTTCTCAACAATATAGGTGAGGGTTTTATCCATCAAGCAAAATTTTATAGAGAGAAGTCCAAATACCTTGGAGAGACTGACTTCAGAAAACAGATAATAAGTGTTGAGCTTGCTTACACTTTTTATAACTTATTTACTCATTGTGGAATCTAGAATCACTGGGCAATTGAGCTATGTGAAACAAGGGATGTATGTGGAAAAAATGTTTCCCAGAATCTGGTCTTCAGTCTTAGCTTCAGAATTGAACTTGTCCTCAGAAACAACATTTCAAAGATCAGGCACCAAATCAAACCTGACTATAACTGAGCAATATATGCAAATGTGTCAATCCATGTAAAAATGGAAATTACTGCCATGCAATTAAACAATCTCCACACAACAGAATCAGATTGCATAGCAAATGTGCTAACATTCTAAACTTCATAATCACTAAGATAACTTCTCAAAAAAAACCCCTCAGTCACTTCACCTCTGTCATCTCAGTATTCATTCTTAAGAAAAATCTAAATAAAAAAAAAGGAAACAAACCACACAAGCACACAAAACAATCAAACAACAACACCTCCCCCCCAAAAAAAAAAACCCCAAACCACAACAACCACAAAAACTAAACAACCAGGAAAACCTCTGAAAAAACCACACACAGATAAAAAAAGGAAAAAAAGGTCAGAAGATTAGGCTGGAAAATATAATAACATTGTCAGCTGTCCCAAATCATAAACTCTAGAGAGATTAGTTTAATGGATCATGGTAATTCATCTCATCTTTCTCCTTTAATAGAATTTTGGTATCAATTCTTTTATTTCAGAGTCTGATTAATGTATCTTGTTACATTCACAGTATTTGTTCTAAAACTTGTACTTAGCTCTGAAGATTGCTTCTTCAGTTGCTGATAGCAGAAGAGTTTATGGACCTAAAAGCTTGCCTCTTTTCTATATATATACCAATATACTACACCAACTGATCTAAAAAAAGATACTATATCTTCCTGAAAGCTTTACCTTATTTATATCCTTACACTGTCACAGCTGCAATCACTATAATTGAACTTAATACCTAAGTTATGGTAACATTAAGTGAATGATCATGTCTTTTTAATGCCTTTAATTAAAGTTTAAACACTCTTTGTTTTTTTGAATATACCTGCCTCCAGTAGTTATAAGACACCTATTCCAGTATTAACTATATTAGTCAACACTTTTATATATTAATCTTCCCCAAATCCTTTTCAGATATCAAAGTACTGATTTTATTTGGTTAAATCAATGATATAGAAAAGATGTTAGTGATTTGCTCAAGGTTACTTAAAAAACCTCTATGGACAAAAGCACAATGTGAGGGTCTTATATCTTATTTTTCTAAACTATATAAATATCCTTTTGCTCATTTATAAATGTAATTTTATATTCAAGAAACGTGTTTTGTATTGTAGTAGGTATTCTAGTTCAAATTTACAGCTCATAATTGTAAATTATATCCATTTCTCACTTTAGGTTAAAATTATGTGGTACAATTAAATTACATTGCAGTAGTTCCTCAAGGATACTTGGTTCTTCTAGTAAAAATATCTAAATTAGATCAAGGATTCCATTTTTCTCACAGACGTTCATTTGCTTTGGCTGACTTTGTGCCAAATTTGGGAAGCAAGGCATATGCAGATTGATCAACTTTGCTCCTATATACAAATGTTAAGTTCCCTAAAGTTCACATTTCTCAGCTAGAACAGAAAATCTTTTGAAATCTAAAACTATACCGAAGAGGTTTCCTTTTTTTTTTTTTTTTTAAATATAATTTAACTGCACTCATCTATAACAGGTTTACCTACCAAGTGATCACAGCAAGGCCTAAAAAATTGAAACAGTTCTTCAGTGGATAAAAATTATGAATCTGACTTTTTTTTCACTGATGTTGTAGTCAGCTAATAAAGTAAAGATGTAGATCTGCAATTATGGCTTAGGTTAAGCCATAAAATTTCCTGAATTATTTGTCTGAATGAGAAATAATAGACATCTGAGTTGCTGATTGACTTTTTAAATACATGATATATTACTTAACACTTCCTATTTTAGAAAGTTTTATAGTTCAGAGATTGATGCTTTACATCAGACAAATAAGGATATTATTAACAGTTTTAAAACAGTGATCATTAAGTAATGCTACTGAATAATGCAAGTTTTAAAAAGAATCCATTAAAATCACAGAAATTGATTCAATAGTTCTTCATTTCCTCCCTCCATGGCTCATAACCCATTGCTGAAAACCTCTGGGCAGCTCCTCACCACTTCCCTAAAAAGAAGCAAAGTCACCAGGCTAAAGGCTTATGACTTTTCTGCTTCAAAATTCCTGAAATGCAAAGTTATCCAACAACCACTAGTGAGAGAAATTTTCCTTCCTATAAAGCATAGCTTAAGGGTATAAAGAATCAAGTCTTAGGAGTAAGGATTTCTGTCTGCAACTTGAAAATATTCATACTCCATTTTCAGTAAAGTTCTGATTCTTTATTCCAGGTGGTCAGTTAGAGAACTAAATTTACAAAAATAGTTACTTTGCCATATTAATTAAGCACAGGAAGACAGTCTATAAAAGAGCATTTTGTGCTGTATTTCCCTCTATCCTACAGTTTTGAGCCCTATGTAGAGTGATTTAAAAAAAAAAAAAAAAAAAAATTAAGCCAGTGAAATTGTTTCCATTGCAATCAGTGAGTTTTTGAACCAGGGCCACTTATGCAAATGAAACAAAACTGAGTGAGCCATTTGCAATGCATAATTTAGCTAAAAATGTTAACCTCTCCTTCTGTTCAAGGCTTATCATAAGCAGATCACACTTTCCTTGAATTTATTTCTATTTAGACAAGCTCTCTGGGAAAAAAATAATTACTCTTTTTGTTTTATAATCACAATTATTCATGAATATATGGTAACATTTACTTATAGTTGTTTCTTGTAGTAAGTACAGATTTATTTATTACTTTTATCTCAAATTAAAATCGTGGGGTTTAAAATATTTGCAGATAAAATTCTGTAACATTTTCTTTAAAGAGCAAGTAGGATCTGATTGTCATTTTCTTAATATTTTTGGAACAAGATTACATGTAGTTACTCTGTCTGATACTGTAAGAGCTTCTAGGAAGAGGATTTTTGAACTGCCTGTACTTTAAGCCTTCTTTTTTTGCACAACAGTTGGAACATATGTTCTAATTGTATTTAAAATGGTTCTGGTTTACCTTTGTGAGAGGTCATAAAGACAGAATTGTACACACGTACAGTTGGGCCCTTTGCTTTCAGAGGAAAACTTGCTGACCATTCACAGACCTCAGCTGGGAGCCCTGTGACCATGCCAGCACACTGTAAATGTTAATATCATAGAGCTCATCTCTCACCTTTGATTTATATCAGACTGGGCAGCAGAGTGATGTAGCCTCCTGTTGTTTGGTTTGTAAGACATGGTGAGCTTGCATCTGTTCATGAAGAAAGTGTAGGTCATCTGCAAAAAAGGCTCCAGATATACTTGATAAAAGCCCAGATTCTAATGTAGGACACTGTTATTTAGATAACAAGATATGGGAGCAGCATTTTCTTAGTTTTCTTCCATAAACGCAGGAAATGGAAAGTGTAAATCAGTAGGTAGGACTTTGGCTTATTAGAAGAGTAATACTTTCCTATCATAATAATAGCTGCAGAAGACTAAAGGGAAACAATTATTCTTAGTAAATAATAAACACATTCTGCCCTAGAATTTTTGTAATTAACTGATATAATGTGATTTTGAATAAGCGATGTCTTAAACTTATGAGTATTTAACCACAAGGAAGAAATGTAGATATTCTAATATCTTTATTGGCATGAAAATTGTAGTGCTAATAAAGCTAACAGTTTATAAAAGAAATAAACTAACAGAATAACAGAAACACCAATCATAGCAAGATAATTATGTAGATTGTTCTCAACATAATTACTAAACAGCATAAGACATTGATTGGCTGTTACCCATAAGCAATAAAAATTATCATATGAAGTTTTAAATAGAAAAAAAAATGAAACTACATTATAAGCATCCATTTTAGATTTAGCTCCTACAAGGGCAGAATTTTTCCGCTGCGATTTACTTCGCATCCCATTTCCCAGATGGTATCCCTTTGGGTTCCAGTCTATATCACACCAACAAGTACTAAATTAGTGAAGATGTGAATATGATAAAATCAGAAAGATCCCAAATGAAGCTTGTTTCGTATTTGTTAGATGAAGTCTTTTGGATCTACTATATTCCATTAAAATATTTTTAAATCCCCAGAATTTATTATATATGCCTCCAAAATGGAATTAACCCTCTTATTAAGACCAATATCAGTCATTATCAAATAATTTTACTTTTTAGGTAATTGTTCAGTTTACCTACAGAAGTATGTTCTCCTGCTGGCTAAAACAGGAACAACAAAGTTTCTTAATAGGTATCATGTGCTCTTTATCAGCAAAGGGAACAGAAATTTTGTTTTACCTTTCACAAAAACTACTACACAGATTCTAATAGCACGTACATTGAAATGCTACAAATCATAAAGATTTTAGGCCTCACTTCTGGTTTTCTCATAGTTTTATTTTCTCAAATTTTTATATATTATCTCTGAAAACTTAATATATGTGTATTTATTCAGTCTTCCTTTAAGGAATAATCCCTGTCCCTTGGGAATGGACTGAGAATAATTTCCTATCTCTAGGAAGCTAAAGGAGTTCTACTTGGCAAACCACAACAGTGCCTTCCCTTAAAATGGTTGCAGGAACTGTCAGAGAAAGTAGCTTGCATCTGTAAGAAAACATCTATGATCGGTTGATTCTTACAGGTTCAGGATTGCAGAACACAGCCTGAGTAGAAATTAAAAGAAGCAGAGGGAAGCAGGGAGGTGTCCTGTACATACGGCACTTTCAGAAAAAAAAAAAAAAAAAAAAAAAAATCTCATTTGACCTGAGGCCTGAATGTTAAGTGAATTCAGATTTTTATATTCAGGCAAATTTAGTAGATTACTCCTACTGGGGATAAGGAACTGAACAATCTAATTCAGTTCCTGTGGTAAGACTCATAAGAAATGACTGCATCCTGTATTAACTTAATGATTTGATTGCTGAATGTATTAATTCAATGGTCTGTGATTTAATTCAGTCCCACATCTGAGCTTGATTTTCTAATTATAATATCTAATTTCTTGGATTAATAATTGACAGTGATTTGGATTTACGGTGACTGCCCTGCTTTTTATTTGTTTTATATTTTTTATAAAAACTGCAAAGATATATAAAAGTGGATTACATGACAAATTAGTAACTGGCAGTCTTAAAAAGTTTTGCCATGTTACCTGTGACTTTAGGCTGCATGTTTGCTTGCACCTATTATATGATACCACTTCCCATGGTACTAGTGAATTTTGAAATAAGAATATCCTATGTACATATGAACTTTAGCACTGTGGTCATAAAAGATATGAAAACCAAGACCTTATAACTCAGTTACCACAATCATGAAAAAAACCCCTATTTTAAAATAGTTGTAATTGTAAGCACAATAGCATCATGTAGATCATATAGAAGATCACATAGTAGAAACAATCTATAAATTAGTATTTTTAATTTATTTGCCTCCTGCAACTTGCATGAAAATAATGTAAAAAGGAGAAACAAGATTATGCAAGTCTTCTATGCTACTCTGATAGAATACTTAATAATATTCAAATAACATACTGGTTTGCCTTCAGGTTTTTCCAGAAAATTTTCTTTCTTTGGTATAAAATCTTGTATGACAAAAGATATGTCAGAGCTAAAAACATAGTTAAGAGCTTCATACTTGAATTGTCTATTTATTCTTTTGTGCAGAGATTGGATGAAAGGGTCCATACTTTTAGGCAGTGATGTAGACAAAAATGACATATAAATGAAACAACTTACAGCTGATGTTCTGTGTGCATTTGACAAGCTATAATGGAATTGTTTGCAAAGTTTTATTGAAATCTCTGCTTCCATTTATCTTTGTTAGCACAGCTACAGAAATCTGTGATATAATATTCGTGTATAAATTAACTATAACAGAATTAGACAAGGAAAGGAAAATAGAATAGCATTTTTTATTCTAAGGGAAAAATGTGTTTGTATTAAAATATATTTTTTTAATAAAACTTTTATAAAAATTG